>APFE030842322.1:0-11699 GCA_000404065.3 Pinus taeda | reverse complement strand
TTCTACAAAGTCACATATAAAGTTTGAAATAAGTACACCTATCAACATATTTAAAAAAAATGGAGTTTGATCCCACAAAAACAACTAAAATACTATACATTAGGTGTAACATCAATATTATTGCATATATAAAACATTGTCTAACCTAACTCTAGAATGTGCACAAAGGACACATTTAAGAACATTTGTTTAAGTCATTGATAAAGTTATTAATATTAAAACTCTATAGCACAAGTTTAGAAACGATAAAAACCTACACACATTGTAATGTTTCTTTTAAGATCCATTATCCAACCAATATAAATTTTGAGAGCGTAAACTCCATGCCACATAAATTAAATACAATGTTATTGGGGAAGAAATGTTTTATGAGTGTTAGTGTTTTTTAAGGAGCTGTCAAGCCTCCAAATCACTGTCCCATTGGACACATATCTCGCTACATCTGGAGAAACAAAATGTTGCTCATGTGTATGGTAACTAATTTAGAAAAATATTGATGTAAATTTAGTTGTCATTAAACTGCACAAATGGGTATGATATTAGAGGATTTGGAACTCCAACCTACATATGCATTATCTAAAGAACACAAGTATAACATCACATGGAATCTAACTTTGAATAAATAACTGCTTGGAACTCTAATTTCCCGATTCCAAGCAAAATTTACCCATGAATAATATAGTTGTCTTTAGTGAGACATTTTGGAAGTTTTTATTGTGGGTTTTTCCAGTCTAATTTCTCTAAACTCTCGCAGGAATTTATTGAAATCACAAGTTTGATGGGTAACCTCTACATAATAAAAGTTCCCCAGGGGTTTTTAGCATGCTTAATCCATATATAAAGTAAAAAAACTTGTTTAAGTAACACAAATCAATATTTCACCTCAAAATTTTCCATTGGATTCTGACACTGGAATGTCAAAAAATTCACACTAAAGGCAACTCTTCTCATACGAGAAAGTCAAATAATTCACACTAAAGAAAACTCTGAAACAATAAGCTTGAAACTATGGACCTTGGGGTTTCAATACGTACGCGTTAAATCACCTGAGCATTAAAAAACTTTATTTCTTTATTTTTTGTGCAATATCTCCTAAAGACCTATGCAAGTAATCATCTAAGCATGATAGAGTTCTATTATTTATTTTATGTGTAAAGGTACATGTTGTAATTTGCAGATGAGAGTTACTGTATTTTTATTCTCTTATGATTCATACTCTATCATTTATTTTATGTGTAAAGGTATATGTTGTAATTTTCAGATGAGAGTTACTGTATTTTTATCTTTCTTATGATTAAAATGAGAACATTAAAGATAGCTTTATAATATCAATTAACTAGATGTACATGTCATAATTTTTATATGAGAACCAGTGTAGTTTTATAGTTTATGATCAAAACATCAAAATTGTAAGCACCTTTGTTGTTGAGGGAGTTAATTATTTATGCTCCACTTGTATAATTTCCAAAGTCATTAGAGTTGAAGTAACTATAAAATATTATAGCAAGAAATACATCTATACATCTATAGAAACATTATTAGAAAAGTTTTATCTGTAGTCTTTGAAATATCTAGACCTGAGGAACAAAAAATTGCAAAGATTATGGAAATGTGAATCTTAAGTAGATACCAATTCTCCTCTCCTTCTCTTTCAGTTTAATTCATTCATGTTATGCATTGATTTTGTTTAATGAATTTTATTTTTGTTCGCTTATATTTGTTGTTAGGATGGTGCCATTGAATGTTGTTTCTTGAAGTTAGAGTTTAATTCTGAACTTGTTGCTTGTCATAACATAATTGGTCTGCAGTATTTGGAGTGCTTCGTAATAAGTATCATAGTTCTTCATAAAAATAGGTAAGTGTCACTCACACTGTATCCACCAAGTATTCACATCACTTGGTTGCCCCATTTAGGGATCGAACTTCTAATGTGACATTACGCACCCAATAACATTCTATAAAAATATTTTTAAAAAATCAAAAAAATGCCTACACCTACTTAGGCTAACTTAACGCACACAAAATTTGAATAGTCTAAGGTCAACTTAATACCCAAAAATCAATCATATACAACAATTCTGTTTTGAAACACTAAAATTATGTACCGCTAGTACAAACTATATAATGGATGGGTGTGTAAGGCATAGTTTATTCATTAAATCTTTTGTGTTTTGCTTCACAGAAGAAAAAAATTATTTATATATATTCAAGGTCAATATTAAATATATAGATTACAAAGCCAATTTTATGTAGATAGGCATTCTATTGTGGGGTTTTTTTAATGACATTATAGAGATTTGTCTTCCTCTAACAATTGCCCTTGTCCACCTCATCTTTATTTTCCTAGGTAATCTGTATCAAGATATGCCCTTCTTTTAAGGGTGAAGGTGCACGAAAATGAACATAAATTGATAGCCCTATGCAATGCCTATGGGTGCATGCAAAGCTTGATTAGTGAGCATAATCATAAATGCTATGAACAAAAATTCCTGGTTCATTTTTCTTGCTTATTATTTTGCAATATCTGGAATTAGTACCCTGCAATCTTTGGAGTTATTACTCTCATTAGCAACAATGAAGATTGAGAAACTCATCAAATTGTATGCTCTAGTCTTCCACAATGTCTCACCTATAATAGGATCGCAATATGATCCTAAACTGTTATTGATAATTTATTGCTACTTTTATTGAGTTGGTAAACATATCCTTTATTTAGCCTCTCAATCTCGATCTACAAATTCTTCTCATTCCTAGTATTAATATTGTTGTTGTTGTTTCTACCTTGCTGTTGCCACTTGTTGTTTCTGCCTCCTACTATTACGTCCTCGAATTGTTGGTTGTTGTTATTGTTGCTTCTTGCTGAGCCCATACTTCCACTACAAGTGCATATAATTCAAGCTTATTAAGGTAAGAAGCATTGTCAGTATGCCATAAAAACATATTCCATAGCTTGTTTAATCATAAATACATAACATGTTTAATCATAGATACAACAGTTAGGTTACCTCCATTAAAAAGCAACATTTATATTTATCCATAGAATCTTCACATTATGTATTGCAACCTGTGTTGCTACCTCTATTGCTATATATGTGTCATTGGTGGTACATATAAAAATATTATATATTGTAATTATTGAAGTACCTGAAAGGAAAATATATTCAAGTCAACGAGTTCTAAGACAACAACTAAAAAGGAGAAATATGGGAAAACTAAGTATACAACAATCTTAATTGGTTAATGGAAATAATATTTCAATTTATTATTCATAGACTTCCTAAACTATATGAAAATAGCCTTGATGTTTGGTTTTATAACCTGTTTTATTTTTGGAGTATATTCAGACGAGTGACACTCCTATTCAAATGTAAACAACTTGCCTACCTATTACTAATATTCCCACTTACCAAAATTCTTTAAGATGTAACATGGAGTCAAATTGCATCCACTATCAAGCTCAAGCTCTTCTTGCAAAATTGAACCTTCATCATTGCATCTATAATAAGTTTCCTTTCTTGTCTCACAAAGGGTCGTTTTCCTTGTCACAAAGCTACACCTCTACATTTCCTTCATCATTGCATCTATGATCTTTTTCATTATCTCACAGAGCATCGTTTTCCTTGTCTCGCAAACCATGCCTCACACATCATCATTTTCCTTGTCACAGAGCTATGCGTGTTTGTTACCTTCATCATTGCATATGTGATCATTTTCCTTATCTCAGAAGGCATTTTTTTCCTTCTCTCACAAATCTATGCCCGTGTGTTGCCTTTTTTTAGTTGACCATGAGAAAAATGTTACTTCAATGTTGCGAGTAAAAATGGACTGCCATCTATGTAAAATGATGGGGAAAGTAGGGCCTTTAGGAATGCGAAAATCAATTGTCAACTAGGGAAGAAGTCGGGAAAAAAACCATCATCAATAAGTCTAATTTGACACAATGTGAGACAACCATCTACCCCCATATAAGTAAATCAGCATAATATATCAACAAATAGGCATGATATGTGGTTGGGTGGCGTGGTTCGGGACTCACACCTATGTTGTGAAGATTAATTCATGGGGCACCTAGCCCTCATGTGATGTCTCACATGGCCCATCAAAGTTGTTTTTAGCATATTTTGATTCAACAATTTATGTTTAAAAACTACCTCATGTTTAGTAGCCCATGCACTCTCTCTATTTTTTTTGTTTTCTTATGTGTTTCCATATGCTTTCATTCATTGGAAGTCCATAATTTTGCATGCCTAGTTGTGTGAGTATGCCCACAATAAATGGTTTATTGTTTCAGTATGGCATTTATGATAGAATGTAGTTGGAACCCAAATCACAACGGAAAGGTTATGGTGTGCTACCCTTATTGTTTCATTCATTCATATTTCTTTCCTCATGTTCAAGATATATTATTTCAATTGCCTTAGACAATCCAAGTGACGTCCAAATCACAATAGGAAGGATATGGTATGGTGTCCTTATCGTTGCATTTATTTCTACTACTTTCCTCAAGTTTAAGATATATTTTTTTCATTGTTTTGATGGACGTATGCCACCCTTTCCCCACACCCTCCTTGAAACTAATAAAATTTAAACATATGCATTTTTCTCCATTTCCTCCTCATCACTTCCCTAGGGATTATTTTGAAAGTGTGGGAGTTAATTAGTCCATATTCCCTTCTTTCTGTTGTATTTCCCTTAGTTTTGAAGCTTTAAACTAGTGTTTTTCTTTCCCCCAAATAGGTTCAGGGAAAAGTTGAAATGAATGCGCCCTCTAAGAAAAGATGAACTATCAATGAGGCAAGACTTCATTAGAAGTTGAAGATTTTGAGCTATGTAGTGAGCCTCTAGATGTTGTTAAAAATTATGGGGAAATAGTTGCATTTCCTCTAATAAATAATATTTTACCTGTATCTTAGCCTAGGCTTTATTGATTTACATTTGGATAGGCTACCAAGCCAAAAGAAATTTTAAATTTACATGGTGGGAAGAACTAACTGAGTGTAGAAACTGGATACCGAGGATAAAATCACATATGCAGAGTGATTGTATGGTTGGTCTTGTGAGGAGGTTTCATCATTTTATGGTCGATCGCGGATTAGGTTTTTATTTCATTGGCAATCCCGTATATATTTTATTTATTTTAGGTCCACAAATTATTTACATAGAAAAAAACTCTTCAAGATCAATGTAACCAATCTTTAGAATTTGGCTATCAATTTATAGCAACATTTTTCATTTTGATAGTTTCTATGATGATTGATAGGAACTTGTAAAGGTTGTTTCTTAGGGTTTGGATATTGAACCCTTTCCAATGCTCATAGACTCCTTGTTGAACTTGCTAGGAATAAATGGAAATATCATGGACATATAAATAGACTTTAAAATGTTTTATAGAAATGTGTTATTAAACTATCAAACTGCCAAATATATGTGGTGCGAAGAAGTGATTGAGTACAAAAAAATGACACATGGGCTAGAATCAGAGATGCTCATTGGCTTTATGGATGGTCTTGTGAGGAGGTTTTATCATTTTATGGTTGGCTTTGGATTAGGTTTTTATTCCATCGACAATACCCTATAGATTTTATTTTTTTTAGGTCCATATTTCATTTACAGAGAAAACACTCTATAGGCTCAATGTAACATGTATTTAGAAACTAGTTATCAATTTGTAACAACATTATTCACTTTGATATTTTCTATGATGATTGATAGGAACTTGTAATGGTTGTTTCTTGGGGTTTGGATATTGAACCCTTTCCAATGCTCATAGGTTCCTTGTTCAACTTCCTAGGGAAAAAAGGAAATATCATGGACATATAGAAAAACTTTAAAATGTTGTATAATAACGTGTTATTAAACTATCAAATTGCCAAGGTCCCCACAAATATGATTAATTTCAATTTTTCTCATAATATAGGTTTTCCATATCACTCTATCTCTCTTAGGCTGGGTACTGTGAGGTCAAGTGGTAATTTCAAGGATCATTTTAGCTTGGATCTATGCATGGCTATATAAATGAGAAGATATGGAAACCTAATTGGCTTGGTACTATGGAGGTCAAATGGTAGTTTCAAGGATATTTTTTGGTCAAATATGTGCATGGATATATAATTGAGACGATATTAAATCCTAATTGGCTTGGATTTGTCTTCGCATTCTTCATCATTTTTTGTTAATAGACATTCTATATATTTGGATCAATTGCATGGATACCCCTAAGTAACTATTTTCTTTGTAACTTATAAATAGTATAAAGCAACATTTGAACATATACCAGTGCTCGAAAGGCTCATTAACACAAACATCCCTACTCATTTTCAAAGTGTCTCCTTCATAGATTTCAACTTGAAAGAGTTTCAGCTTTAACCATTTTGAATTGTGTCCACACAAACATTGTATACAAGCATTATATCATTGTGTTGCAAACACAAACCTTCCTACTCATTTTCAATGCATCTCCTTCATAGATTTCAACTTGAAAAAAGGTTTCAACTTAAAGCATTTTGAGTTGTGTCCACACAGGCAACATATACAAGCATTATATTTTTGTGCTGTGTGTGAGAACATAGTACTCAAAATGTGAGGAAATGTTTTATCCAAAATGAATATTTAGATGTTAAGTTTTGTACCATTCATATGAGTTTAGAATGCACAAATGTTGAGAAAACATAGAATTCTATGTAAGAGAGAAGTTAGCGATGTAGATTAGTTGAATATTCATGGAAATATTATGGGAGGTAGTTATACATGTGGCTGAATTAAATATATTATGGGCACTGTTTCCAGGAAAACTAGTGTCTTTTCAATGTTCTAGTCCCACTAAGATTGGCAGCTATCTTAGAAACAAACAATCAAAGCAATTTGCAATTTCCTCTCTGTATGATGGATAAGAGAGAACCAAAGGGACCAACCTAGATCTTCTGCTTGACTCCTTGCTTGATTTCTCCCCCCCTTGATAGAGCTTGCAACTCTTCTCCTACTTGTCCTGCTTAGAGAATACCTGTAGAGACAAAGTAACAAAACACCATCAAAGCATCTTGATCTATAATATCATAAACAATGTAGAATCAAAAATACATTGAACATACAATGGCATTCACAAATAACAAGATTCACAAGTACACAATTGTATGGAGGAAAACTCAAAGAACTTTATTAAAATAGAAGGGAGAATTACAACCCAGCTGTCTGATCCAGCTTCATCCTTCCAGCATCAAAGCCCTTTTCACCTCATGAAAAGCAAGATCACCCAATTGTCTCTTTCTCAAAGACAAACTATCAACACTTCCTTACAAATTACAAAATTCCAGCCTCTAGATCTCTCAGATGAGGGATCCATTTATAGATGTTTACAAGGGTGTGAGTCATCTCTGGGTTTTTGATTAGTGTCATTCCACTTGTAGTTCTTGGTTCCACTTGGATATTTCATTGATCTCTTACTCATCCCTGGACGAATTCAGAGAGGCAAGTGTCACAGGAGAAGTTTCTAGAAGATTCCATGAGCATCCACTTAGCAAACTGTCTCATACATTTGTCCATTCTCGCTCATCGCACCCTATAGAAGGCCTCTTCAGTATGCATCGTACCTGGCTAGTGTAGGAGTCAGTATGCATCATACCCTAATAGTGGAGCAGTCAGTATGGTCTAGTTTTGGCCAGTTCTGAGTGGTTTTTCAGGTGGAACTTCTGGGGAAAGATGTAATCAGTTGACTATGATCCTTTAGGGTATGAAACAACAATTTTAGGGGTTAAAAAGCCCTTGGTTTATCGACATATAAGTTTGGGGTTGCAGTGCCCAAATATGTCTATAACATGCACCTATTTTTATATATGGTGACCTAATTGTCCAATAGAAATACACATGGGAATGTAATGAATGAACAAGGTTTACCCCTTTGTTAGTTTCTTGAATGAAAACTCTCGTGTCCTTGGGTGCAAAGTCTTGGTGTCCTTTGATTGGTCTATTCTTGATATTATTTGTTTAGGGGTCATGTAGCTCATATTGGTGCTCATCCCAGTGTTCCACTTCCTTCTATTCTTTGATTGTGAAAAAAAAAATGAACATAGCATGTTGTGAGAGGGAAAAAATGTATATTGTAGAATTGTCTTTTTAGTGAAACATAATACCATCCCAAACTCTTCTTTCAATGTTTTGTAGCAGGCCAAAATAATTGTGTCCATGTGTGGAAAAGCCATGTGACATATTTGTCACATGACACAAGTTTCTAAAAGGAAGAAATCTTACCCTTACAAGGACACAAATGTGCAGATCTACGAACCTTGAAATGTACTAGAGACACGGGATTGTCAGCTTGCAAATAACTAACCCAAAGAAGAACAAAACAAAAATTGGTCCATTTGTCTTTATACTATTGTGATAACAGATAGATAATGAACTAAAAAACTGATGCTGACATTTGCATGTGCTTTACCACAAAAGAAATAAAAATGTGTACTTCTCCTAGGATAAAGTAGACCTATAGGTAATTTCATTATTTTTTTTTTAGTGAAACATGACAACAAAAATTAATACACCTTCTAGGAGATAACTTAAATTCTTAAAATTATTTCATGAATTTGCTTTCATAGAACAACTCATTTTGTTGCTTTGAAAAAGAACTTAAAATATATAACAAAAATATATGTGGGTATTGAGTGACCCGTCAAAAACCTTTACTATATGTTGTTGATAATTTCTAGGTCAATAAAAATAATTATAAATCATCAAAATGTTGGATTTTATACTTTATGAAACAAAGAAGGATGAAGATGGTCTCCTTGAAGCACATAAAATAGATCAGTTTAAATAAAAAACATAGGTTTCCTAGATTTCAATCTTGCTTGATTAAGAAGACATATTAAGATGATCATTTAGGTGGGGATTTATTCTTCCTTTAAAAATTGGAGGATATGACAGTTAGATGGAGTATCAACATTGGTCCGAGGATCCGGAGAGATGAGCAACTGCAAATATAATACCAACATTTCATGTTATTGTAACTTGTAATAATATTTATAATATGGTCAATTGGGTCTATCCTATGTGCTTGAAAGGATTGTTATCTTCTCACCAACGTTAAATGCCAACAAGTAACATGTTTTGTTCTTAATGAGTATATTGTTGTAATTCCCTTGAGTCCTATGTTGACAAAGCTTTGAGCTTCTATGGGTGGGGTTATTGGAGTATCCACACACTCTAATACTAATGGTCAACATAGTAAAGTCATAAGTAACTTTAACAAAGAGTAGTTAGTTGTAATTTGTCATTGGTTAATAACGTGGTTATGTTAATTAAGTGGAACAACTATCTAATTGATGGAATAAAAGGGTATCCCCCTCATTGTATCGAATGACTCCATTTATACTCAAGTAATATTCTGTAGCTCTTATGTATATTGCATATTCGCCTTTCAACAAAATACACAATTTTATATAATTAAACTATGATTTCTTATGTTTGGACTTTCTTTATATTACAAAATTGCTTGGCTACCCAATAACCATCAATCCAAAACTGAGTATTCTTCATATACTAACCAAAGGCACTTGGAAAATAATCCTTTTGTTAAGGGAGTGTGTGTTTTCTCTTCTGCGAAAAAATAATAGAAAAAATTGTTTGGATTGTTGCAATTTTGTAGGCTGCAGAAATCAACATTCTTTATATTGAAAAAAAAAATTATCTGCCAAAATTAGGAAACTTTATATCTAACCACTTGCCTTTGAGTAGATTCACTAATTAATTGGAGACCCTTAATTTTTCTTCATTATTAACTGACTTTTTTCATAGTTAGTTGCTTGAATTTTTTCCTTTCTTCAACACTTTCATAAGATTTCTTCATTCTGCAAAGTTGTAAACTCTGTATAGTAAGAAACCCATTGCATAGATGTTTCAATTATGCATAGTTGTTTAAACCTTAGATTGCAATAATTGTTTGGAAAGAGGTGGTTTTTTTGGTATATTCATAAGAGTTCCCTCCAAAATTTTGGTTGTCATATAATTATGACCCAACAAAAACTAAGGGTTGGTGTCAATAGTGGAAGTGAAATAAATGTAAAAATATAGTGGTGTCAAGTTGTTAGCAATATTGAGCTTAGAAATGATTAGGTTTCGAACATTAGATGACTCACTACAAGAAAAATCAAGCACATGCATAATTTAAAATTGAACAAAGCTAAACTGAAATCCATGGCAGATAAAAAGAGATATTGGGAAGACACATCTTGCCTAAATTTAGAACAAACTTGCATAGGTTAAGCTCTAAGGCCCTAGGGGGGTGGAATATAAATAACACTTCTTCCTCAACCATACCACTTATAGCAGCATCAAGAATACAACCTATTTTGAACTACCATGCTTTCAGTTCTATCATCAAACTACCCTTCTCCTATAGGCCCCTTGCAACATGAAGGTTCTAGTAAACAAAACCCTAATAAAAAGGCATACATGTTGTATTCTAACTGAAATTTATCCTGTGCACCATTTATGGAATGTATTAATGTAAGAAATCCCCTCGGGGGTTTCCCCAAAAAAAATTCTATGGGCCTGTTATCACTTAAGACTACAAGTTCACCTATGTACAAAGATCTATATAAAATTTTTGGTTCAAGTCAATAGGTTTCTAGGTGTATTACTTTGAAATTAGTCTTTTCCAAAGATATTGAGGTAGGTCCTTGTAAAAAATCGTTAGTTTCCATCTCCCATAGCATATCTAGTCTTGATTACATCATTCTCACATTGCACAGTTTCGTAGCACAATATGATTGGCCAGTTTAGCTGCGCAATCATTTTCCACCATTCCTGAGCAGCCATTGCGTAGCGCGGCATGTCATTTCATGATTGCCTGCGCTACGAAATCGGGGATTCGGGTATTTTCTACAGCATATTGCCTTGAAGTGTCAAATCTTGGGGGGTGAGTCATCAAAAACCATTCAAATGTGTCAGTCGACATCCCATCTAGATCATAATAGGATTCATCCCGCCATTAGAGATAGGATCACACACATGTCAATTATGTTAATCAATCTTATGAGGTAAGGTGCTGCAATTATGTTTATTCATGACTGCATTCAACGTGCCTATTCTATGGTAAGTGTTTCAAAAAAACAAAAGGAAGCCGCTCGAATTCTTATTCAAAAGAGAGACTACTGCAAGCGAGCCCGCATTCTGAAAGCCGAAGCTGTTGAGTGAATTGTAATTGCTAATTGAGTTTCTGTGCAAGAATTTTCTGAGCAAGATGGAAAAATGAGAGAATAGATCCAGGAGATGTCTGAGGACTGAACCAGAGGGACTCGACCTCACGCTTAAGGATGAAGGTGTTGCTCGAGCATTCAAACAGGCCGGTTGCTGGAGGTTCTGTGAGAAACTGAAAGGCGGACACACAGAGGTAACCAAAGCTTTTGCTCTAAACTTTAGCGGCCTGAATTCTAAAGTTGCATTATTAGAATTCCCTGTATCTCCACAAGTTATCTCTGCTGTCACTGAGATCCCAAGGAGTGGTCAGGAGTGGTTTAAAAACTACAAGTTTGATACAACACCATGCAAAGAATTTCTGAAAGAGCAATATGTCAACGAGGACCTTTCTAAGGCAATACCCAGGCATTATATCAAAGAGCATTATGCTATGCTCCTCACAGCTATTCAGAAGTACCTCACATGTGAGGGAAGGTACACTAAAGTATACTCCTACCATTTCAAACTTC
>APFE030842314.1:93039-181300 GCA_000404065.3 Pinus taeda | reverse complement strand
AAAAATATAATTCAAGGTAATAATTTTATATATAGAGGTCATACATGAGGAATGATAGCTAACAACCAAGAATAATAAAACATTGCTCCAAATCCTTTTTACAAACATACACAGTAAACCAACAAAGAAAAACTCATGAAACACTAATTTGTAATTTCATTTAATTACCAGAAAGGTAGATAAACTGATTTGGTTCTCTTCACTTAGATATGAAACTAAAGAATGGAGATACACTCTCCTTTTCACATAGGAATCAAGATTTGTCTCATTCGTTACTAAGCATCTGCCTAACAACATAGGAAAATATGGCCATTATGGTCCTACACAACATAAAAAGGAACCTTTCACAATTCTAGAAGTCTCTCAATGCTTTTCCTCTATTCCTTAGCATCTTACATTCCCACACAAAATAAACTGCATAGCACAAAAATGGACCACTTCACTATCATAGTAGTCACTATGTGCTTCTCCTTTATTTTTTAGTGTCTTACATGCCCTTTCACACAAGTCTACAACGACTCAATAGGTTCTTAGTCACCCATTTTAGAGACACATTCTCAACCTCACAAGGGTTTTAATTTTGTTCCCACAAGTTTCATTCATTCATCTACACATAATTCCCTTGCATTCCTCCATTGCACTCTTCTCTATATCAAATACATACAACTACCATGAGAATTATCTTTAAAAGTTTCAATAAGAAGTCTTTTCAACTTTCATCATACAAATTCTATATTTCAATCTATTTTATCAAGGATCTCATATTTCTCATCACGAGATTCCCCATTTCTCAACACATTTTCTCTTGCTGTATTGGGTGTCAATCTTCCTTATGGTGTTACATATATGCTATTTTCAATACCAACTCACATGCAATACAATATGACTGTGTTGAAACACTTTTTAGTATTCAAACATAAACATTTCTTATTGAAAAAATACATGAATTAATTCATTTCAACTATAATAACATCCTTTCTCTAGCATATTATCATCATTTTTCAGGTATCTTATCTTTCCCACTAATTCATAAATGGCATTTATTTTCAATACCTAGTTACTTTGAAACATACAACGTTTCATCTAGTACCTACATCAGAAACCAATAGCACATATGTGTTACAAACATTTTCCTATAAAACCATTAATATTTTTATAGGATATCTTGATTTCCCCAAAGTAATTTTCATTTCAACAAATGAAATTTCAAATCAATACTTATCTATATGGTTATCCTTTGCTTCATCAAGCTTCCATAGGTAACAATTTTATCTCACCACTTGCATCAAACATACCCATACACTCTCGTGATCCCAGTGAGTGTGAAATGTGTGCATTCATAGTAAGTTCATTTGAGTCTCTTCCTCCTCCTCCTCCTTACAATTACTCAACATTTTGGGTTTAGGAAATCCCCATTCTTCGGTGCTCTTCCTAACCTATTTTTTCCCAGCATAGAAACATTGAAGGTAATTTTAGAGTCTTGTAATCAAGGCTTCCTATTGGCTTACTCTAACAAAGTTTTCTTGTCATAGGGTTCCAATGTCACTATAGTGGCCTTGTTATTAACCTCTTTTCTTCACAACCTTTATCTGTCCTTAAAACAATTCATCATATCACCTATATCACAGACACATAGTTGTTGCAATATTAATAAAAAATCTTGTTTTCCACACTTGCTTCATACAAAATTAAGATCTCACAAACATGATATGTTTCCCATAAAGTTGAGTTGCTTATAGGTGGCAACATTTTTAGCCTTCATCAAGGGATTACACTCCATGCCATATACCCAAGGAGCTCTACCTACAATATCCATTCTCACTCAACCACATATAAACTCCCTTTTACTATACTATTTTACTACAACCACTAAATCAATATGATTGCATTATATGCCAATCCAATAAGAACATAATTTCACTACATAATCATTCAATAACATCACACTCATTTCAAGATGACATTTAAATGAAAATCAAATTTTTTCCTCTAAGAAAACAAAATTAACTCAATGTTGAGATTTTTATATTCACTCTCTTAATTTGGATATCTATCTCATAATTTATCAGTAAATCATTAATTTTCCCACTTTAATTTTTGTGGAAGTGAGGGATTAATGCCACACTCTTAAACACTTAACAACTTAGTCACATCAACACTTGTCTTATACAAACAAGCATGCATTTTAGTGGTACAAACATACATACCTACATATATACATACATACTATTATCACCTGGATTGAACCTCAGGCTGAAGGAAGGAAATGCTAGGGTAACCACAAACCACGCTTAGCCAAGTAGCTAGCCCTACTAGGCCGGGAGAGGGCTCTCTCCATAAGGATCTCAGCCAAGATGACTGGATCAGGTAAAGGATTTTAGGATAGGTATAGTAGCATGAAGTTTTTATTGTATTTTGTAGGGTTTTTTCCTGATCAGGAGGAGCTGGACAATTTAGGTCTAGGGAATTATGTCAGAATTACAGGGTGTTCAATGGGGCAAGGTAGGCATAGGTTTTAGCACTCAAGATATTGATGGGGTGAAATGTTTTAGACTGGTGAGAATCTAAGAAGAGCATGTGAAACCATGGATCCTTCCTAGACTGCAGAAAACATGAAATGGTGAATGGTTTGCCAAGGCAGAGCACTAATGCAAAGAATTCCGCCTATCAACTTGAAAACATTCAACTAGAAGAAATGAAATGATTAAAGAAGCATACAAAACACATTAAAATATGATTACAAAAGATGAAACTGTACTAAAACTCATAAAACATGAATCCCATAAAAATAACTGCAATTCTTATTAATCTCTTGCCAAACTGCTTACAAAAGGTGTACAATCAAGGTTTAAGCATCTAGCTGAGTCAAACCCTTTACAATGAGAAAGAAAAATAATATTGGACATGAATTCAGCCTCCTCCCATCCTCAGGGGTCGAATCCCTAAGATGAGGATCTAATCTAACTAATACTAAACAAGAAACAAGAATATAGGCATCATCAACAACTTGCATCTAAAAGTGGAAAACTGATTCATTTGAGCTCAAACTAACTTCTAAGGAAATGAATCTACCCTCTATTACTATTCATCTATCATAATTACATTCCAAGTCATCATTTACAATGGTGAATAATCATCCATAAGAGAGAATCCAAGAACCTAGTCAAAAACTGGAAAAGTGACCATCCTGAGCAAAATATGCCCTATGCGCAGCACCACTAGCCCAATGCATAGCACCACTTTCAAGTCCCTTTTGGAGGCCTTTCCAGCATCCAGATTGAGCCCTTGATAGCTCAATGGAAAGGTATTCACGTCTACCTTTAAAACACTTGGAATTTCTTCATTTTAATCTCATTTGACCCCTCAAAACTTAATTCTCCCAAGGATGCTTCTGTGTGTCCAAAAAGTGGCAGAAAGGTCATTTTTAGGGTGTTTTTTGACCTTTTGGTGGACCAATTCTGCCCCAAAAACTTTGAAAGTGCATGTCCGCATCGCTATGAATCCAAAAATTCAAACCATTTCTTCATTGGATGCCGCTAGGAAAAGCACATCGCGTCTAGGCAGTTTTCCTGTGTGTATAATTTCAAAAATTTCCAAGTGACAAAATTTCCTCCAAAGTTGCCTAAAATTGGTGAGAAGCACCTTCATCAAGTGTCCTAATGAGCCAAGGAAGCTTCAACAAGCATCCTAAGCCTATCCTCCTCCTTTTTGCCTTTCAAGGCCCGTCTTAGCCTAGCTTTCATTTTCTTGACCCTTATATTGCAAATCTTGTTTCGGGTCCTGTAATGAAAAGCCATGTGTCTGATCATCTGATTGTCTTTATTGGCCTTCTGTAGTAGCTTCTCAAGGTGCAAGTTGACCCTCTCAAGCCAAGTCTCCCTATTGTCTTCAATATCTTTCTCAATAGGAGTCAAAGTGACTTGTGCCTCTTTGCCACTTTGTCATTTCATCTTGAGAATTTCCAACTCCATGAGGACTTGTTTGTCACTCAATTGCTTGTTTTCTTGCTCCAAATATGTGATGACATATTTGGTCCTCTCCAAATTGTCCACCAAAGCTTGTACTTGAGCTTCCCTTTCTTGTATGATGATGTCTTTGATGGTTTCTTTTTCCAGAGCCTCTAAGTCAATGATTTCAATTCCATAATGGGTATACTATTGCTCTGGCTCATCATGCTAAGTCAAGTCAACGTCCCTTTCCTCCTCATCATCAAGACTCTACTCTAGCATATTTTCATTCCATTTGTGCAGCTACTGCACCTCTACCTACTGTGTCGATGAAGAAGGCAAAACCCTTTCCACATCCTGTGGAGCTAGCATTTGCTTATGAGATGATGAAGAAGGCAAGGTCCCTTCCACCTCTTATGGAGAAAACACTTGTATATCAGTTGCAAATAATCTCCTAGTGCCCCTCTAATATGTCATGTAAATGGGCACCTCAACAATTCTAGTCTCCTTGGCCTCCTCATTCACTTGAACACTGCTAGGAGGTCCTCCTACTTCTTGAGACACTAGTGGAGGAATTTGAGGACCCCTAAAGATGTCATGAGAAATAAATGTCTCCCAAGAGATGTTGAGGAGACTGAGATGATGAAGCACAATGATCTTGATCAGGGAGTAGTGATAGAGAGTGCTCATCTGTTGAGGGTATGGCTTCTTCTGGACAAAATGAGCCATCTTCTCAATATTCCTGAACAAGAAGTAAGGAAGGTTCAACATCCTCACCCTAGTAAGATGGATGAGGAGCTTGATGTGATAAGTGTACAACCTGGAGAATCTTCCCTCACAAGTAAAACACTTCATGATGATTTTCATCATTGGGACATATTTTTCTTCGAGAAATCGAAAGGAAAAAGTCTCTTCACCTCATTTCTATGTTGGGGTTTGATATAAGGCTCATAGTAGTGTTCATCTAGGTCCTGGGCCTTGTACCACTTCTCCCCTACATTTGGAATCCTGGTGGCATATGAAATGATGGAAGGTGAAACTATGAATGTTACCCCAACAAGAGTTACCTTGTTGCCTTGAAGATGGGCTACAAAAAGTCTGGTAAGCTCTAGGTGGTATTGAACTCTCTCCACCTACTCACAGAACTCATAGAAACCAAGATATCTGAAACATGTGATAGCCAATTGAGAGGCCTGCAATTCCCTAAGGTTTGGTGGCTCTTCTTTGATAATCCTTCCTCCCTTGTGTGGTTTTCTCTGTTGCCTAGCTCTGACTGCTAAGGTGTCACTGCCTATGTTTGCCTCCTCCTCATAGTCTCGTTCCTCTTGGTCCATGTTTTCAAGGTTGAGGTGTATGAAGGGAATGAGTGAAAGTGTTTTTAGGAATGAGGGGATGGGAGATGAACTTGTGGCTAGGAAATGAATGAAGGAGTAGGAAATGAGAGGGAGGGCTTGTTTTGAGGAATTTCCCTTGGGGAAGAGGGATAAAAGGGATGGGGAAATATGGAATAGGGATAAACGGACAAAGGGATAAGAGATAGGGAAATAGGGATAGGGTTTAGAGCTGTAGTGAGTGAAAGGAGGAACAATGATAATTTAGGGTTTTAGGCATCACTAAGGAAATTTAGGGATTCATATTTAACATGGAAAATGATGCTTAGGATGTCTGATTTGAAAAACAAAACTGAAGTGAGGGATGTCAACTTACTTGCAATGATGGAAAGAGAGAGAAATTTGAGGTTTTTTGGAAGTTTTTAGGCTTTTATAGCCTTCCTACTCAACGTGTAGCGCCGCCCAGACGCATAGTGCGACCCTGGAAGCACAACGCCAGTGTAAATTTACACTGCGAATTTCTCCCAAACGTGCAACACCGGTCTTAATGCATAGTACCAATACTTCAATGGGTAGCGTCAACCTATCTGCCTCAGAAGCGTAGCACTGCTCTTCTAATGCACAATTCCACTACTCCACTTCTCCAGAAGCACAACGCCAACCTTCCTTCACCGAAAACTCACTCAAGCTTGCCTCTTCTTCTCAGTTTTTTAACACCTTGCTTGCTAATGAGAATAATGAACTTGGAAATGAAATGTGGGAGCTTAAATAGGAGTAGATTTTGATTTTTCCTTTGAAAAACCCACTTTCTAATGTTTCTTGTCCTTCTTGTAAACTCTGTTTTAATGCTTTTTCTTCTTTATGTCTTTGCAAGTGGATAAATGCTCAAATTGAACTAATTTTTGTAGTGTTTCTTTGTCTTGCAACAAGGAGATATGCTCTGGTGCAGCTGAGATTTGTTATTACATATAGTGACTTAAAATACTCTATTTTCACCTCAAAAACATGTTTTTGAGGTGAAAATTACATTAGGTTAAAAGATAAATTTTCATCGGCTATGACCTTCAAGCCATCATGCTTGACTTATTCATCATCCTCATACCCTTACTGACCTTTATTTACACTTTAAAATCAGGCATCTTAACCTTGGTGATGAAACCCTAAGACGTAATGAAAACATGCCCTATGACCTAATAAAACATGATTGCAATGAAACCATAACTGAAGATAACTTGAAGAAGTGTCAGGAAGTATACTCTATGAGGGATAAATTGGACTTGTTGAAGAGAAGACAACCATCAGTGGATCAGTTTGACATGACCTAATGAAATGATGTAAAATTTTTAGTATTGGACCCCTAAAATGACAATGCAAAGAGCAAATTTTGATCCCTAATGGAAGTATGTAGATACTGACACTAACATTGGCCTTATTGGGGATGGGAGCTCCTTGGAGGTGTCAAGAACATCGTAGACCAAGTGCCTCATATATTGGGCCATACGGTCAAACAAAAAGTGAAAAATGACTCAATACAAACTGAAAACTGACTAACAACTAAACCGACTCTAAACTTGACTGTAAACCAAATCAACCAAAATTGACACTAATCATTCAAACTTTATAGCCTTTGCTTCGGGCCTGAGCTCAGATGACAGTGTACTTGAAAAATTGCAAGGAAAATGAAACTGGTATATACAATGAAGGTGAAGTAACTTCAGGAAACAACCTCAAAAGTAGTAGTTCTTTAGGAGCCTACCATTCACTAGCCCTCCTGAACAATTGACCATCCATTTCCTTCAACAAGAATGCATTCTATCCTCAATAATCTGAGATTTTATACAGTCCTTTCCATAAATTGTCAAACTTACCATGCTTTCCCTTTTCCTCATTCTGTGCATCCCACTGTAGCACTACATCTTCCAGCTGAAACTTTTCTTCTTTAGTTTTGTGGCCATAAATATTCTTTATCTTCTCTTGCAACCAGAAAGTGTTTTGGGAAACCTCTTCCCTTGTTTGCTGAAGGTGAATCATTTGATTAATTCTGTGTTGAATATCATCCTCTTCGTTGCCAGCTTCCTGTAACAATCTCATGACCGAGATTGCAAGTGATGTAGGAAATACTATATCAGTACCATAAACCAACTCAAAAGGTGACATACCTATGTATTTCTTGTTGCTCAGTTTGGCGGCCCACAAGGAATTAACAAGCTTTCGATGCCAATTCTTCTTGTTTTCCTCCAACATTTTCGTGATAATGTTCATCAAGGACTTATTTGATGATTCAACCAATCCATTGCCTTGTGGGTAATATGTCGTGGAATGACCCAATGTAATATTGTACGTATTACAAAACTAAACCATATTCTTGGACTTAAATGCTACTGCATTATCTATTATGATATTGTGAGGGCACCCAAAATGAGACACGATATTAGATTCTAAAAATTGGATAATTACAATGTTTGTGGCTTGCCTTGTCGGAATGGCCTCAATCCACTTGGTGAAGTAATCAATAGTTGTCAAGATCCATTTGTGTTGTGTTGATGATGTGGGATGGATTTCCCCTATGAAATCAAGTCCCCACTGCTAGAAAGGTGCATTTACTTCAACTGGCTTCAAAGGAAGAGGAAGCAATTTTTGTTTTCCTTGAAAAACTTGGCATTCATGGCAGCCCATCACTGTCTTATACAAATCTGAAAAAAAAGTCGACCAATAATATCCTTCTCTCAACACTTTGTTAGTTGTTGTTTTCCAAAACAAATGACTGCCACAATCATCTCTATGAAAATCATTTATTACCTGCTGAGCTTCATCTTCAACCAAACAATTAAGAATAACTCCTCCCAGATCTTTCTAATAAAGAGCACTATTTAAAATGCAGAATTTTGGAGACTTGAGTTTAAGTGATCTACCTTTACTTCTTGACATTCCGGGAGGCGGTGAAAGATGTTGAAGAACATAAACTATATCAAAATACCAAGGTGATTTGAGAAACATTTCTGATACCTAAATGAGTGAGCCACCATCTTCGTTCTTTGACATTGCTACAATAAGATTTATGTCTAGAGCATGCAGATTTGATTTAGCCATCTGTTTTTCCAAGTCTTGTCCTTTGATCAGTTTGGTAGGCTTAATCTCAAGATCATACTCCAACATTACTTCTATCCACTTACCTCTTCTTCCCTCTGTATCAATTTTCATCAGAATGTCCTTGACTTATGCATTAGGAACATAGGCTATAGTATGTGAATGCAGAATGTATACTCTGAAATATTTCAATGCTTTTATAAGAGCCAGTGTTGTTTTTCAATGATATTGTACAACGCAAGGAAACATCTCAAAATAGTCCTACTGAAAAAAGCAATGGGCTACTCCACCTGATCTTTCTTTTGCATCAAAACCGTAGCCATGGTGTGCTCGGATGCAAATGAAAATATAATAAAATCATGAGTATAATCAGGACTAATCAAGACTGGGGCTGTGGTTGAACCAAACTTTACCAAATTGAATGATTTCATGGCATCCTTGGTCCATTTTATAGTGTTGTCCTATAAATGTTCAACAAAATTTGGTATAAATCTACGTAAGAAATTCATCTTACCATTAAAAGCTTGAATCTCCTTCTTGTCATGTGGAAAGTCTATATGCTGGGTTGCCTCCACTCTTGAAGGATCAATGCGAATACCATCTTTAGAAATGATATGACCAAGAACCTTACCCTTGTCCATGGCAAAAAGACTCTTTTTCGGGTTTAGAGAAATCCCAAATTTCCTAGATTTCCGAAAGACAATCCTCAAGTGGTGTAAGTGCTCATCATTAGAACCAGAAAATATTGTCAAATCATCTAAATAAAATATCAAGAAAACATCCTTCTCATTAGCAAAAGCTATCTCCATCGCCCGCTGAAAAGTGGCTCCAACATTCTTCAATCCAAATGGAATTTTGGCATACTGAAAAGTTCGCCAAGGTGTTGTGAAGGTAGTTTTGTCTTAGTCTTTTTCATGCACCAAGATCTAATTATAGCTTGAGTAACCATCAAGTAGTTACATCCGTGATGCTCCAACTACTCTTTGTAGAATATGGTCCATCTTAGGAAGTGGGTAATTATCCTTTAAGGACACCTTGTTGAGGTTCCAGAAATCTATGCACAATCTTACCTCTCTAGTCTTCTTTCATATCGGGACCAAATTTGAAATCCAATCAGAAAATCTAATTGGAACAGTGATGCCAACTTTAAACAATATATTTACCTCTTTCTCGATGGATGGCAGCAACTTTGGATTGATTCTCCTCAACTTCTGTCTAAAAGGCTTTTGATCTGGCTTGATAGGAATAGTATGTTGAATGATATCCTTGTCATACACCTTCAAATCTGAATAATCCCAAGCTAAGACATCAAAAAATTCAGAAGGTAATTTAACATACTTAGCCTTTACATCAGGAGACAATTCTTGTTATAACTTTACAAGCTTGGGCTTGTTAGCTGTTTCAAGATTTACATCTTCAACTCCTTTGTCCATAGGAACCAATCTCGGTTTTCTTGCCACATAATCTTGATAAAAAAGTTCCTCTAAAGGTATGAGAGCTCTAGGAATAATGTTATCCTTCAGCTGTAAAACCTCCATCTGATTTACCTCAAAATGTTGATCATTGGAATCACAATCATCAATGGAAGCATTCTTAAAATATCCTTCATTCTGCAAAAAGGCATTAATTTCATTATCATCCCAAAACACTTGCCAATACCTCAAATTATCAGGAACAACAAGCCTATATTTCACATGAATTTCAAATTTGTTGCTAGAATTCATTGGAATCTTCAAATTGCTAGCAGCAGTGGCGAGTGAATCTGCAACGATGTTTTGAGTCCGGGGTACTGTTATCAAGGTATATTTAGGAAACATCCTCAAAATATCCATAGATGCATTTTTGTAGGATCTCATCCACGGATGCTTTGCTTGATATTCTCCCTTACCCTATTTAATCACCAACTCTAAATCTCCATATATAGAAATCCTTTTTGCATTGAGCTTCTTCAAAATTTTAAGACCTGTAATCAAAGTCTCATACTCCACTTCATTATTAGAGAAATCAAAATCTAACTTGTAGGAACATACTCTAACATTACTTGGAACTTTGGCAGGCTGGAAGGCAGGGCTTCAAATCCAAATTCCAATACCAGTTGTTATCACTCAGGTTGTTCCCTGCTTCCTAAAGGGAATACGACTGAGGTAACCACTGACCAATCTTTTAGCTACAGGTCCTAGCCTACCTGCAACCAGAGAGGGCTCTCTCTTTATAGTTTAGCTTTGTTGATGAATGTTTTTGGCTAGTTATGGTGCACTGTTTGTTTGAATTTTGTTGGGTTGGTGAATCAGATAGAACTGAGATACCAGATTACAGGACAGTTTGTTCATGGGGAAATGGAGTTAGGTATTTGTGCTTTTGAAAGGGATTTATGAAAGACAGAGTGTTGCGCAGAGCAAGTTAGGCATATGTGAAACAATTTTTTCAGATATGTTGGATGAAATTATGGAATAGTGAGTAAAGGCAGTTAAGGATCTTTTCACTATGCTAAATGAGAACCATGAAGTATTTCTTAGAGAGTTAGAATTCTTAAATCATTAACCATGACAGGATTAAGTTCAGACATGAGCAATTAAGAATTCATATCTATGGCTAATCCAGAAGAAAACATATTTAGAAATAGAGATTGAGCATAGGGTGCTTGAAACAAATCCTAGGCTATTCTTTTTCTCTACTTACTAAGATTATGAAAACATAAGAGTTATGGCATACACAGGAAACACATACACAGTTAAGAGAAACTTATTGATTCAGCAAATGACACAGGAATTCTGCAACAAAACAGAGCTTTAGATATCCATCTTCAGACAGTGTTGGAACCAGAAATCTCCATCGGCAATTTGTATTATCAAAAAGTCTCTAGAATACAACAGAGCTCTTTCAGAAAGAATTACACTACAACCGACCCTCAGTGCGTTATCTGAGGGGATATATATACAAAAATAGGGTACAAAATATCTCAGTAGAGAGTTATTATGCAATAAATTGCACCACCAACTCTCTTACAAAAAGTAAATGATAACATAAATATAACATTTAATGCTGAGATAGCTGATATTTTTCTATCAGATAGATTTGACTTTATGGCTCTGGAAAGTAGGCTGTAGCTGTGCCTTTAACTCCGCGTTAATTTAGCCTGCTATCTGGGTGCATTGCTGAGTCACCTGTACGACTGCTTACTGTATCTGTATGCTGATCTGCCTGCTGACCTGTCTGCTGACCTGTAAATTTTGATTTTTCTTAAAAAGGGAAAAAAGCAAAGTGGAATTATCTGGGCAAAATCTCCAGCATTGCTTGCCACCAATCAGCTGGGGGTAGCTGATGCCTCCTCATTTTTACCACTGTTTCATCTGCCTCTGTATGTCTATAAAATCTTGGAGGGACTTCGAACAAATGATTTATTTCATGTTCAATAAAGAACAGATTTTCCAGCTTGTCATAGAGAGATTGCCCAGAGGGAGGCCCTGCTTCTTCTGTGGAGCTACTGGATGCAGTGATCTGGTTTTCAACATAATTGTTGATCCTTGTCATATACTGATTATATGACAGCAGCTGTCCTGTACCAGTCACTAGGCTTGGCAGTCCTTTGTCCTGTAGTATAGCCATTTTAGCTCTAAATTCATCTATCTCTGCCTTCATCTCCTGACACTTCCTCTCCAATGTTTGAGCAAAATTCCTTAAGGTCAATACCTTTTTGGCTGTGAGGATTGTATCTATTCTGCTGCTTATTTGTAGAGCAGCCAGTTCCTCTCTAGTGCGGTTATTGATGAAATGAATCATTTTGGTGGCCTGCTCGAGCATTATTCTCAGGGCTGTCCTGGCTCTCTGAATCTCCACATGAGCTACCTCTATTAGCTCACCCTATTCAAAAATTGCCTGAATGGACCTCCATTGGTCCTGTATAGATTGGCCAATTTTGGCCCAAATAATCTTGTTTATTTCTGCCAGGGTTTTACCTAGCATCAACTCCTTTTCTAGAGTTTTCACTTTGGCCTCCAAGGCCTTTATTTCTCTTTGCTTTTCTGCCACTTTCATCTTTGATTTGTCATAACTGGCCTCCAGCTTGGCCATTTTTTCCTTGGTAATATTTATTTCAGTGACTTGAGTTTCCAGCTCTTTAACAGCCTTCATCAACTCCTCCATGCCCATGCTGGATTCTGCTGCTGTTGTTGCTTCTACTGTTGCTGATGTAGCTGTAGTAGGTGCTGGAATAGAAGGAGGGGCTGCTACTGCTTGTGTTGGAGGGGCAAGTTCAAGATTTGTTGAAGTTTGAGGGGGCTGGGAGGCTGATTCCCCTTGCTTGTCCTGCAGACCTTTCTCTAATTCTACCTCGATTTGTAGTATCCTTTGGTTCATAACCAGAAGCAGCTCCATAGCATTATCCACTTGCTTTTCTTGTGCAAGCTTTGCTGTTTCAGGATGAATGGTAGGAGGCAATTTTGCCTGTCTTCTCAGTGCAGCAATATCATCTTCTTTCTTCTTCATAAGGGCTCTAACACCCTTTGGGTCCTTTGGGTCATGTCCCAAATCAACAATTATGTCCTCCAGAGTCTTTATTTTGTTGTATTTTGCATAGGAGGACAACCTTTCAATCTCAAGCTACCTGTTGGTGTTCTTCAAGGCTTCTTTTAGCTGATGGGCCAACATTGCCCTGTCAGCAAGTGTTGCATACACCATTTCCCAAGTCTGTTTGTGCAGCTCAATCTGATCCATGGGGTGTATGTCTTTAGAAAAGACCTCCGGGTTTGTCCTGTAGTAATCTACTGTGGTCTTTGGATGTGGGACTTTAGGCTTCAGATGAGTGAAGATCATCTTTTCTTCCTTCAGGTCATAGGCAGCCATTTTTTGGCTGGGGTTGTATTCAGGAATTGCTCATAGAGCTGCACCCTTATCAACTCATTTTGTGCCTTGATCTCTTTGAAGCTTTCTTTAACTGTAGCTGGTTTTTTGCCCTGTTGTCTGGAGGAGGACACCTCTATGGTATGCTGTTGGGCCTGTTCTAGCTGAAATGAGCTAGTGGCAGTCTGTTGGCTCGTTTGCCTTTCTTTGTTGTGACTTTCTGCCAGCTCTTCACTTATGTCTCCTTCTTCTGTCTCAGGGTCTATCCTCGGCCTCTTGGCCTTTGGTTGTTGTGATGACCCTGTTGGAGGTGTGACCTCCTCTCTGTCTCTCTTTTTCCCTCTCTCATCATTGAGAGGAGTCTGCAAAACTGGGTTTTGAGTTTGTTCAGTTTGCTGTGGAGGGGCCTGCTCTGATTGCTGATCTTTTGATGTGCTAGGCTGCCCTGTCTCTACCTCTTGTTGTTCATCCATCTTCTCCTTTCCCTTTGCTGTAGTTGTTGTTGCTGGAGCTTGCTAGGTGTCCTGTGCAGCTGGAGCAGTAGAGGTGCCTTCTCCTACTTGGACTGATTGCTTGAACAAGACCTGTTGACAAGAGTCTAAGTCAAGAGTTTTTTCCAAGTCCTTTACAGTCTGCTCCATTATTTCTTCCTGAGTCAATTCCTCTACTATTGATTCAGGAGCCCATTCATCTTGATTAGCAATGTGTTGTATTTGAGGGATTGGGAAATGCTTATAGGCTAGCAGCCTATATTTGACCCTCCTGGAACTAATGACACCTTCAGGGTCATAAGGGACCCACCAGAAGCTTCTTTTGAGTTTGAGCTGTTGTCCTAGTATTTGATCAGCTTCTTGCCAACCATCATTTTTGTTCATGACAAATGGGACTGGGTGGTCCCTGAACTTTAGGTTGGCTTTCTTCTTGGCACTTTGAAAGTGTGTCAGATCAGAGTTTATAAGCTGTCTATAGTACTCCAGGGCAAATAGCCTCATAGGCACATATTTTGGGAGCCTATAGGGACAGAGATCACAACCATAAATTCTGATGACAGTGTGATTTTGGTATAAGTACTAATCACCAATTTTGTAACTCTTGGATAGCTGCAAGATTTTCTGCATATCCTTGGACAATTTGATAGGAGGGGTCCTCTTTAAGAGGCATGTGATTGGATACACAAACTGATCAATGAATTCACAGTATCAGTAGGGGGAATTTTGGACTTGGTAGAAGACTGAAGACCAGAAGATCACAGACCTCCTCTCACCCTGTGAGTCTAGCTTCTTGATTGAGCACTGGAAGCAATCTGTTTGGTAGTACAAGAACAGGTGATAGACGTATGAGGAATATTTGAATATTGCCTCCCTCTTCAGTCTTGTTAACTGATCATGTATCTTATTGGCAATGTATTTGGCATAATTGTATTTCATAGCAGGGGGCTTCACAAGGTTATATGCTGAGAGCATGACCAACACAGTTAGATCAACATGCTTATTTGTAGTGAACCCCAGCACAGAGGTTAGCATATCTACCAGTAGCTTTCCAACCTCATTGAAATTTGCATGGGAAAAAGGAGGTGGCCCAGAAGGTTGGCAGTCTGCCTTTATGAATTTCCTGGCTATTGCAGCAATGTCTGTGCTAGAGAGTTTGGAGCTCTCATCTAGCAAATAGTTCATGGAGAAGGGGTTTAGCAGCTGGGTCTGCTTGTAGTTCAACATCTGGTTGATGGAATCTGGAGTTATGTAAAAGAGGATGCTCCCAGATGGAGACTTTACAGCCTTGAGTTTCTGGTCATAGTTTTCTGCACATAGGTGGATGACTTCAAGGAAAATGTTGACAGAAGGTAGGAAGTAGGTGGGCAGATTGGATTCCCAGATGCCATACAGGTCACTGTTGTCTAAGTGACTGTTTCTTAGCTAGCAATATGTTTGCAAGTAGCTTCTCTTTGCCACAAAGTCTGTGATGAGGGCATCACTGTCCACTAGTGGCATAGCTTCTAGTTCTCTGTTAGGTGGATTTATAGGCATTACATCCTGAGCAGCTGGAGTGGCCATTGTCTTGTTTTAGCTGGATGCTTACTGTATTTCAAGCTTGACGTGAATGCTGAGGAAATGACTTACTGATCTCTATTTGCAGTGAGTAGTTTGGCAGTGCAAGGAGGCTGTTATAGGCTTAATGAATCTGTGGGGCACTCTGTTTTGAAGAACCAGAGTGTGTTTGAGCTGGTTAGCTGGTTATTTGCAGAGAATTCCTTTAGCAGGGGTGAGGGAGCTGTCAATTCAATCTTCTAGCCGGTAGCTCGGCTTCTTTAATTGCTCTTTGTTGAAAAATGGTGAATTTCACAGAGGGTCACGGGTTTCTTCGAGATTTTCATCGCGCAGGGGTTTCAGTGGCTTTTTAAGTAGAGTTCAGGGGTGAATTTTAACAATGTGGGTCTTTTGACTGAGTTCTTTATGCAGGAAAGTAGGATTGCAAAGGAGAACAATGGATAAAAGAGGATGCCTGCAGAAAATACCTGGTTTTAATGGCGTAGTAGGCATTTGCACCGGTTGAATTGGAGGAATTGCAGGTACTTGGGTTGATAGTGGAGGCGGCAGCAACTTTGGCGGGTAGCTTTTGATTTTTGACCATTGTAGGTTGAATTTCGTATGTAGAGGAGCTCCAGAAGTCGTAGAAAACAATGCGAAATAACAGTTAATTGATGCCTTTTTATGCATTTTTGGCATATTGGCACCTTTTTGTGATGACGTCATCATGGGCCTGGGTATGGATGGGTGACGTGGCAGCTGACGTGGGTGCCCAGGTGGCAGTGACACAGTGTCAGAGTGGACAGGGTGACACGGTGGCCGGGAGTGACATGGAGGTTGGGTGGCGGTAAGGCGGGGTGACGTCACGTTGATGGGGGCGTGACGTCCGCGCAGGGGGAAGGTGGTAAGCGGTCTCCCCGGAGGGGTCTAGGGCGGTAAGCGGTTTGGAGGGGGGGGGCAGCAAACAGCGCGGGCACCTGACGCGTGGCAGGGGTACGGCGGCAATACCGCCCATCCCCTGGACGCAAAAGGTCGGGCAGGTCCGTTGCAAGATCGACTGCCCCACCGTTGGATGGGCATGGCAGAAGATCGTGCGGTGGGCGGAAATCGCGAGGTGACGACGCGTTAATACACCGGGGGTTCGCCCAATATTTAATTAGATTTTAATTAAATCGGGCGCGGGGTGGGTTACGAACCTTAGGTTTTAGGTTTTTTCATTTATTAATGTTTTAATAATAATAAAAAAAACATTACAAACACACTTTAGAGTGCGGAAAGAGGTAAAGGGTTCTAGCAAGGGCGGGGATTTTGATTTTTTTGACTGTTAACCATGGTTTTTTGCCAAAACCCATAGTTTTTAGGGTGATTGAGGGTTAATACTGACCCTTGAGGGGTTAATATTTCCCAAGGAAGGGGTATATAGCTATAGTGCTAGGGGGAGGGTATTTATAGATATTTTTTGGGAAATTTACATAGATTCTAATAGAATTAGGAAAAAAGGGGGAATTAGGGAGCTAAATAATATATTAGTGGTTAATATGGTTTGTGAGGTGAATGAAGGGGTAAAGCCAAGTTCTAATAGGTAAAACTTAACTTAGGCTTTTGAGGATAAATGAAATGATGAAAAATATGTTTTACACAAAAAATGTGGCTTCTTTTCATGTTTGAACTTCATGGCTTGACCAAGTAGTTTGTGATGCAATGAAGTGGAACTGGACACCTGAGCAGATTTCAAGGTCCTTGGGAGTGTTAGTAAAATGAAGTTTGGGGGAAAATGGGGAAGTTAGACATGCTTCCAATGCTTGTCCTCCACTCTTTGCCTTTGAGGCCCATACCCTAAGTGGCATAAGTTTTTGCACTTAATAGGTCAATTGGTGATGGTTCTCTATTCCTGCAACCTTGCACTACTTACCCATCCTAGTAATCCTAACATTTTTTCTTCAAGGGTGGGTGCATTTGAATTAGTAGACCCTGATTGTCCTCTTTTTCTTTTGACTGCCCTCCTATCTAAAACCTACCCTTATTTCTTCCAAGGTCCCAGATTAAGCAGTTGGGCACCTTTATTTCTCTACCTAGCTAGTCATCTGCCAAGCTTGAGCTGTTTGGTCAGGGAACATTCTCTATTCTACAGCAAGCAATTTAACCATGTCATGGTCCAGTTTAGATTGTTGGGCCATCCATCAAGTGTGGTTAGCAGCAGTATTTGCAGAACATGATACTGCCCAATAAGCTAGTAGTGGCATTTTGACTGGCCACTTTCTTGGTCTTTAGTTTCGGGTTCATTTTCACTTTTCTCTAGACCACTTGATTTTCTTGCCTTTTGATTATTCTTTTAAGGCATACCCTCTTCTCATTTTTTAATTTTTTTGTAGCATGTACACAAAATATGGAACCTTTGCAGCCTGCAACGATGAACATATTTAGCCCTTCCACTGTCAATCATGAAAGATGAAACCTATTGGTATAGGAACCTAACAGTGGATCCACTTGGGGATGGCTCTTCCTGGTGGAAAGCCAAGAACAGCAGGTCAGATGGCCTTATTTTCTTCCTCTTACTGCAGTGAATTTGCTCTTGTATTGTCACCTTTGGTCTGTAGTTAGTGAAATGGTATGCAGTGTTTCATGACCTTTTTTAGAACAACAATAAATATTTCATGACTTGCCAGCCTGTATCACTGCCTATCATGGGTTTTCTATTTTGAAGACCTTGCTCACTTCTGTTCATCTGAGCTTTCTCCAATATCTATGTCATCTTGATGTGGTTTTGCTGATCATTCTTCAAAATCTGTTGTAGTTGCTCTTCTATATATCTACTGTAAAAAGGAAAAAAGTGCTTGAAAATATAGACATTTATGTACAATATGGGGCCATCCTATGCTTATGTATCATGGTAATTCTTGAGCATTCTCCCATTCACTAGGCCTTCATCATTGTTTGACTCATCTAGACTCTTGAGAAAGAAGGTATTGTTACCTTGCATAGCTTGAATTACAAATGGCCCTTTCCATAGAAAATCAAACTTGCCATGCTTTCCTTTGTCTTCCCTTCTAGAATCCCATTTCAATACTTTGTTACCTATGAAAGATTCCTCAGCCTTTGTTCTTTTGTCAAACACCTTTTTAAGCTTTTCTTATAGAACCTGGGTTCTATGATACACTTCTTCCCTTGTTTGTTGTAAGTGAATTGTCTGATTGATCCTTCTCTGGATATCATTAGGTTCAGCCTGTATTTCTTGCAGCAATTTGATCACAGGGATCCCAAGGGATGATGGGAACACAGCTTCCAGGCCATATACCAACTCATATGGGTTAGTACCAATAGATCTTTTTGTGGTCAACCTATCTGCCCATAGTGCATTTACCAGCTTCTTATGCCAATTCTTTTTGTTCTCCTCCAAGACCTTTTTAATGATGTTGATTAGGCTTTTATTGGAGGACTCAGCTAGGCCATTGCCTTGAGGGTAATAGGCTGTTGAGTGACCTAGGGTGATATGATATTTTTGACAGAAGCCGATCATTTTCTTGGATATAAAGGCAACTGCATTATTTGTTATGATTTTTTCTGGGCAGCCAAATCTAGACAATATATTGGTTTCTAGGAATTGTATGATAACTGAATCATTTGCTTGTCTACAAGGTATAGCCTCTATCCACTTGGTGAAGTAATCAATAGCTGTCAGGATCCATCTATGCTGGCCTGAGGATGAGGGGTGAATTTCCCCAATGAAGTCTAAGCCCCATTGTTGAAATGGTTTTTCAGTTGAAATGGGCCTGAGGGGTAAGGGGAGTAACTTTTTCTTCCCTTCAAAGATCTGACATTTATGACATGACATTACAAAATTTTTTGAATCAGTAAACAGGGAGGGGCAATAAAATCCAGCCCTCAGGATTTTGTCAGCTGTGGATTTCCAATATAAGTGCCCTCCACAGTCTCCTGCATGAAATTCTCTAAGGACCTTATCAGCTTCATCTGAAGTCAGGCAGTTGAGTAGGACACCTTCATGATTTTTCCAAAATAAAACATTGTCTATGATACAAAATTTTGCAGCCTTTAGCTTTAGAAATCTGTTCTTGGTTCTGGATAACCCTGGAGGATCTTGCAGGTTTAATAATACAAAACATATTTCAGCATACCAAGGTGATTGTAGAAAGGCTTGATTGATCTGTGGAGTCGCCATCTCCTGTTCGTTATCCAATTCATTTATGTCAAGGGCTTCAAAGTTAGTCTCAGTCATTAGTTTAGCTAGCCCTTGTCCTTTTATAAGTTTTGTTGGTTTGATTTCTATATCATATTCCAGAATATTGGCAATCCATTTGCCCCTCTTGCCTTCCATTCCCTCTTAAGTTAAGATATCTTTGACTACTGCATTGGGCACATATGCAATTATGTGAGAGTATAGGATGTAAACTCTGAAATCCTTTATGGCTTTTACTAGGGCATATGCTTGCTTTTCCATGATTTTGTATTTGAGTGGGGTTTCTCTAAGGGCTCTACTGAAAAAGGCAATAGGTTTTTCACATCCCAAGTCATCCTTCTGCAGTAGGACAACAGCAATTGTATTTTCAGAGGCAAAGGAGAAGATTATAAAGTCTCTATCAAAACTAGGGCTTGTAAGCACAAGTGTTTTTGTCAGGGCTATCTTGATTTCTTCAAAAGTTTGTTTAGCTTCAATTGTCCATTTGACCTTGGCATATTTCTTGAGCATATTGTTCAACAATCTTATCAGCTCAGCTAAGTTAGGAATAAATCTTCTTAGGAAATTAATCTTCCCCAAAAAGGCTTGTAATTCCTTGATGTTTCTTGGATGGGGGACTTGCAATATAGCCTGAATCCTATCAGGGTCAATTCTTATGCCATCTTTTGAAATTATATGACCAAGGAGTTTGCCTTCTTCTAGGCCAAATAGTGACTTCTTTGGGTTTAAAGAAATTCCATACTTTCTGCAAATTAAGAACACTTGTCTGAGGTGTTTTAAATGCTCCTGATCTGATTTTGAGAAGGCTGTTAGATCATCAAGGTATATGACTAGGAAATCATGGATTTCTTTGGCAAAGGCTATATCCATTGCCATTTGAAATGTGGCTCCAACATTCTTGAGTCCAAAAGTCATTTTGACATATTTGAAAGTTCCCCAAGGTGTGGTGAAGGCAGTTTTATCTTGGTTATCTGGGTGGACTAAGATTTGATTGAATCTTGAGAAGCCATCCAGTAATGAAATCCTTGAAGCTCCCACTACCCTTTGTAAGATGTGATACATTTTTGGCAAGGGGTAGTGGTCTTTGAGAGAGACTTTGTTTAAATTCCTCAGATCCACACAAAGTCTTATCTCCCCATTTTTCTTTCTTGTGGGTACCAGGTTGGAAATCCATTCAGAAAACCTTATGGGAGCAATTATGCCAGCTTCATACATTCGTTTTACTTCTTTTTCTATTAGGGGAAGAAGTACTGGATTGACTCTTCTCAGTTTCTGTTTAAAGGGTTTTTGGTTTTCTTTCAGGGGTATTGTGTGTTGGATAACTGTGGTATCATAGGACTTAAGGTCCTCATAGCTCCAGGCAAACACATCCTAGAACTCTTTGAACAGTTTGATATATTCTAATTTCTTATCAGGAGGTAAGGTCCTAGAAAGCTTGATCATTTTGGGATTTTCAATGGTCCCAATGTTACACTCCTCTATTTCTGTATTGATGGGTTGCATCTTTGGTTTTTTAGAGAGATCATTTGAATCAAAGATGTCTTCTAAAGGAGCAAGACTTGTAGGCAAGAAATTGTCTTTTAATTGGATTACTTTTGTTTCTTCCTTATTAATTTCATCAAGATCTGTTATCTTTAGTTTCTGCAAATTGGCAAGGTCAAAGATTGTAGGATGTAATATCCTATCTGCTGTTTCAGCTGATATATTGGTGTTTGGTTCATGCTTTTGGTTTTGATCTTCCCTAATGCTTGTGTCAATGTTTAAGTTTGAGAATTCCTCCTTCATGGTTAAAAAATTGTTTATCTGAGTGTCATTCTCAAAAACTTGCCAATTATTTACATTGTCTGGGACAGAGGGCCTGTGCTTGATCTCAGCAGTGAATTGGTGGTTAGGCCCAAAAGGAAGCTTATAGGTACTTGCAAAAGTTGCCAGACTGTGAGCATGCAAGTTGTGGTTCCTAGGTATTTTGGTGAGTTGATATTCTAGGAAGTTGTTGATCAAGTCTGTCACTGCTGACCTATAAAACCTTAGCCTGGGATCATTTGTAACAAAATTACCCTTTATCTGTTGGATAATTAGGTCTGAATCCCCTAATATGGAGACTTTGGTCACTCCTAGATTCTTAATCAGTTTGAGACCTAGTAGGAGGGCTTCATATTCTGCCATGTTATTTGTGCATCTGAAGTTAAGCCTATATGCATGCCCTAGAGCATGATCATTTTGAATATTGTGTATCCATACCCCTGCTCCTGCTCCAAGCTTATTTACTGACCCATCAAATTCTAAATACCACAAGGTTTCTTGGTCAGTATTGGTTTCAATTGTTTTACAGACTTGTTCAGTTTTAATTGATTTATAGATTTGTTCAGTGGGCAAGTCTAGTCTTGGTGATTCTTGTGACATGTCAGCAGAGTCTGCTATTTTAATGAGATGAGTGATCTTTTGTTCAGCAACAGTGGATTGTTCATTCATATGTCTGGTTTCCTTTGTTTCTAGGAGCTTGAGCTCAGTTTTGGGGCATATATCATCATTGTACAGTATGAAGGAGTCCATGTCTGAATGGATGGAGTAGATAGGGAAATTTTGGGGTTTATCCTGGCTGCTAACCACATATTTCATGAGTGTCTCTCTGTACAGTCTCTTTGGCTAGCCAAATACTGAAATTGTGGCATATGACATGTCTAGTTGTAAAGATCCTTGGAGTTTGGCACCCCAAGATATTGATAGGAGCATACCATATTTAGGTGGAATGTCACCCACTACTACATCCATTAGAATTGTTTTGGCTGGATATTGGATTAGGGACACACAGAGGTCTTTGATCAGGCCTAAACATCTTACCTGGCTGGAATCAAATGAAAATAAATCTTTATAGGGTTTGGTGATGTCTAATCCAAGTTTTTCCATTACTGATTTGGGCATTAGGTTATGAGAGGCCCCTGAGTCAAACATGGCATTGTGCAATACTTTGTCATGAATGTTTAGGCTTACATAGAATGGAGGATTTCCTCCATCCCCTGATTTGCCATTAACTTCTAAGCCAAAAATCAGTTCTGGTTGGTCATCCAAAATGTTGACTGCATCCCTATTTTCTGGTACTTGCAATGATCTATTGATTTGTTGTCTGAAGACCTTATGTTTGGCTAGTTCAGACAGAGGGATTGCAATTTTCAGTTTGCCAATTTCTGTTTCAAGATTGAAAGGTTTTTCCATCTGAACTTTTATATTATGGGCAGTCAACTTTTCCTTTTCTGCTGAATTTTGGGTGAGTATGTCCTGATCAGGCATATTGTTTTGGGATATGTTTGGGTTGGCTATTCTTTCTAGAGGTTTACCCAAAATTTTTGTTGGAAGAAGTTGTGTGGGTGTAGGATTTATTGGGGGCTGTATATCAGATACATCTTCCACTGTGACCTCTTTGTGGGGTTTTTTATCTGAGGACTCTGTTAAGGTAGCTTTATCACTAGTTTTCTTGGGCAGTTTGGTGTGTGTCTGTTTGGTATTCTCAGGTATATCTATGGTTCTACTCCTTAGCTTGTATTGTTTGTGTACTTCATAGACTTCTGTGTCATACCCTTCTCTGAAATCAAATGACTCACCAGATTTTGCTTGGAATTGTTTGTAGTCTTGGGCCTGTTGATCATCTTGTGTTAAGAATACATGTTCTTCACTGTCCAAACCCATTAAATTGATGTGGGGATCTTCTATTTATTCACTAGTCGTTGAGGCCTCTGCATAATTTTCTTGAAACGGAGATCTGATGTTCTGATCAGGATTAGGTCTCCCAGCATTTGGGTTTTGGTTTTTCCTACAATTGGGATTCCTAATTGTGCTGCTTGTTTTTCCTTCCCAAGAGGACTTTCTTTCCATGGTCTCAACCCTATCTCCTAACCTTTCCATACCCTTCATGATTGCATCTAGTTTTTGGTCAAAGGTTGAGGGTTCTTCTTTGAAAGTTATTCTTCTCTCGTTTTTTGCTCTGGTTCTCTTGGTAATCAGGTTTGCCTCTACACTTACAACTATGTTCTGCATATCTGCAAGACTTGGAGGTGCTCTTTCTCTTAATTGATATGCCATGTCTGGGTCAAATCCATCAGGAAATTCGATCAAGGCTAGATCAGGAGGAGGTCTCAAGTTTTGAGGGATAGCATTATATACATTGTTGAACCTAGCACAGTAGTCTTGAACTGTCTCTTGTGGGCCCCTTTTCAAATTATCATACTCTGTTAGTATGTGAAGGGGGTGTTTCTTCCTTTCCCACCTGTTTAAAAAACTTAGGTATAAGGCATTAGGATTGACTATAGAGTTTACAGCCAGAGACCTGAACCAATTCCTTACATCCCCTGTCAAACTTTGCACAAAAATTTTCATTCTTACATATTCATCATCTATCTCATAGTTCTCAAAATATTCTTGCATCCTCTTAGTGTGTCGTTGGGCAGTATAAGTGTCAGTTCCATCAAAGTAAGTGATTTTCCCTTGATAGTCTTGGGGCATTGCCCCTAGATTTGCAGGCAAGACTAAAGGAGCATATCTAGCCATATTTGCAGGTTTAAAAGGGGTAGTAAGAAGGAGTGGGACAGCTGGAACAACAGGGATAACAGGAGTGAGGTGTGTTGGGGATGGGGGAATGGGAAAACTACCTTGGGAGGTGGATGAAGAGCTAGGATAAGCTGGGGTAGGGTGAGGATGAACTGATGCTTTGACAGGAGTGGGAATATAGCTCTGCTAATTTGGCTCAGTAACTGAATCTGAGAGCTCCCTTAGCTGCTCTTGTTTCTTTAAGATTTTGGGGATTAAATTGGGGTTTTCAAAGATATTTGGGGGATTAGGGTCAGGATTTGACCTAGTGTAACGATATTTCTTCTTTGGAGCCAGCTTCTGAGTTTTCTTTTATTAGTATTTATGATAGGAATTTTAAACATGAAGCTTATTTCCTTTCACTTGGTATTTTGACATAAAGTCCCCAGTGGAGTCGCCATTGATGTTATCACTCAGGTTGTTCCCTGCTTCCTAAAGGGAATACGGTCGAGGTAACCACTGACCAATCTTTTAGCTACAGGTCCTAGCCTACCTGCAACCAGAGAGGGCTCTCTCTTTATAGTTTAGCTTTGTTGATGAATGTTTTAGGCTAGTTATGGTGCACTTGTTTGAATTTGGTGGGTTGGTGAATTCAGATAGAACTGAGATATAGATTACAAGACAGTTTGTTCCATTGGGTAATGGAGTTGAGGTATTTGTGCTTTTGAAAGTGGATTTATGAAGACAAAGTGTTGCTGCAGAGCAAGTTAGGCATATGTGAAACAATTTATCAGATATGTTGATGAAATTATGGAATTAGTGAGTGAAAGGCAGTTAAGAATCTTTCACTATGCTAAATGAAGAAACATGAAGGTATTGCTTAAGAGTAGTTAAGAATTCTTAAACAGTATTCACCATGACAGGATATGTTCAGACATGAGCAATTAAGAATTCATATCTATGGCTAATCCAGAAGAAAACATATTTAGAAATAGAGATTGAGCATAGGGTGCTTGAAACAAATCCTAGGCTATTATTTTTCTCTACTTACTAAGATTATGAAAACATAAGAGTTATGGCATACACAGGAAACACATACATAGTTAAGAGCAACTTATTGATTCAGCAAATGACACAGGAATTCTGCAACAAAACAGAGATTTACATATCCATCTTCAGACAGCGTTGGAACCAGAAATCTCCATCAGCAATTTGTATTATCAAAAAGTCTCCAGAATACAACAGAGCTCTTTCAGAAAGAATTACACTACAACCGACCCTCAGTGCGTTATCTAAGGGGATATATATACAAAAATAGGGTACAAAATATCTCAGTAGAGAGTTATTATGCAATAAATTTCACCACCAACTCTCTTACAAAAATTAAATGATAACATAAATATAGCATTTAATGCTGAGATAGCTGATATTTTTCTGTCAGACAGATTTGACTTTATGGCTCTGGAAAGTAGGCTGTAGCTGTGCCTTTAACTCCGCGTTAATTTAGCCTGTTGTCTGGGTGCATTGCTGAGTCACCTGTATGGCTGCTTGCTGTACCTGTATGCTGATCTGCCTGCTGACCTATCTGCTGACCTGTAAACTTTGATTTTTATCAAAAAGGGCAAAAAGCAAAGTGGAATTATCTGGGCAAAATCTCCAGCATTGCTTGCCACTAATCAGCTGGGGGTAGCTGATGCCTCCTCATTTTTACCTCTGTTTCATCTGCCTATGTATGTCTATCAAAGTTTGAAGGGACTTCGAACAGATGATTTATTTCATGTTCAATAAAGAACAGATTTTCCATCTTATCATAGAGAGATTGCCCAGAGGGAGGCCCTGCTTCTTCTGTGCAGCTGCTGGATGCAGTGATCTGGTTTTCAACATAATTGTTGATCCTTGTCATTTACTGATTATATGACAGCAGCTGTCCTATGCCAATCACTAGGCTTGGCAGTCCTTTGTCCTGTAGTATAGCCATTTTAGCTCTAAATTCATCTATCTCTGCCTTCATCTCCGGACACTTCCTCTCCAATGTTTGAGCAAAATTCCTTAAGGTCAATACTTTTTTGGCTATGAGGATTGTATCTGTTCTGCTGCTTATTTGTAGAGCAGCCAGTTTCTCTCTAGTGCGGTTATTGAGGAAATGAATCATTTTGGTGGCCTGCTCGGGCATTATTCCCAGGGCTGTCCTGGCTCTCTGAATCTCCACATGAGCTACCTCTATTAGCTCAACCTATTCAAAAATTGCCTGAATGGACCTCCATTGGTCCTGTATAGATTGGCCAATTTTGGCCCAAATAATCTTCTTTAATTTGCCAGGGTTTTACCTAGCATCAACTCCTTTTCCAGAGTTTTCACTTTGGCCTTCAAGACCTTTATTTCTCTTTGCTTTTCTGCCACTGTCATCTTTGATTTGTCATAACTGGACTCCAGCTTGGCCATTTTTTCCTTGGTAATATTTATTTCAGTGACTTGAGTTTCCAACTCTTTAACAACCTTCATCAACTCCTCCATGCCCATGCTGGATTCTACTGCTGTTGTTGCTTCTACTGTTGCTCCTGTTGCTGATGTAGCTGTAGTAGGTGCTGGAATAGCAGGAGGGGCTGCTGCTGCTTGTGTTGGAGGGGCATCAAGATTTGTTGAAGTTTGAGGGGGTTGGGAGGCTGATTCCCCTTGTTTGTCCTGTAGAGCTTTCTCTAATTCTGCCTCCATTTGTAGTATCCTTTGGTTCATAACCAGAAGCAGCTCCATAGCATTATCCACCTGCGTTTCTTGTGCAAGCTCTGTTTTTTCAGATGAATGGTAGGAGGCAATTTGCCTATCTCTTCGTGCAGCAATATCATCCTCTTTCTCTTCATAAGGCTCTAACACCCTTTGGGTCCTTGGGTCATGTCCCAAATCAACAATTATGTCCTCCAGAGTCTTTATTCTGTTGTCTTTTGCAGAGGAGGACAACCTTTCAAAATCAAGCCACTTGTTGGTGTTCTTCAAGGCTTCTTTTAGCTGATGGGCCAGCATTGCCCTGTCAGCAAGTGTTGCATACACCATTTCCCAAGTTTGTTTGTGCAACTCAATCTGATCCATGGGGTGTATGTCTTTAGAAAAGACCTCTAGGTTTGTCCTGTAGTAATCTGCTGTGGTCTTTGGATGTGGGACTTTAGGCTTCAGATGAGTGAAGATCATCTTTTCTTCCTTCAGATCATAGGCAGCCATTAATCTTTTCTTTTTGGCTGGGGTTGTATTCAGGAATTGCTCATAGAGCTTCACCCTTATCAACTCATTTTGTGCCTTGATCTCTTTGAAGCCTTCTTTAACTGTAGCTGGTTTTTTGCCCTGTTGTCTGGAGGAGGACACCTCTATGGTATGCTGCTGGGCCTGTTTTCGCTGAAATGAGCTAGTGGTAGTTTGTTGGCTCATTTTCCTATCTTTGTTGTGGCTTTCTGCCAGCTCTTCACTTATGTCTCCTTCTTCTGTCTCAGGGTCTATCCTCGGTGTCTTGGCCTCTAGTTGCTGTGATAACCCTGTTGGAGGTGTGACCTTCTCTCTGTCTCTCTTTTTCCCTCTCTCATCATTGAGAGGAGTCTGCAAAATTGGGTTTTGAGTTTGTTAAGTTTGCTGTGGAGGGGCCTGCTCTGATTGTTGATCTTTTGATGTGCTAGGCTGCCCTGTCTCTACCTCTTGCTATTCATCCATCTTCTCCATTCCCTTTGCTGTAGTTGTTGTTGCTGGAGCTTGTTGGGTGTCCTGTGCAGCTGGAGCAGTAGAGGTGCCTTCTCCTGCTTGGACTGGTTGCTTGAACAAGACCTATTGACAAGAGTCTAAGTCAAGAGTTTTTTCCAAGTCCTTTACAGTCTGCTCCATTATTTCTTCCTGAGTCAATTCCTCTACTATTGATTCAGGTGCCCATTCATCTTGATTAGAAAAGTGCTGTATTTGAGGGATTGGGCAATGCTTATAGGCTAGCAGCCTATATTTGACCCTCCTGACACTGATGAAACCTTCAGGGTCATAAGGGACCCACCAGAAGCTTCTTTTGAGTTTGAGCTGTTGTCCTAGTATTTGATCAGCTTCTTGCCATCCATCTTTTTTGTTCATGACAAATGGGCCTAAGTGGTCCCTGAATTTTAGGTTGGCTTTCTTCTTGGCACTGTGAAAGTGTGTCAGATCAGAGTTTATAAGCTATCTGTACTACTCCAGGGCAAATAGCCTCATAGGCACATATTTTGGGAGCCTGTAGGGACAGAGCTCACACCCATAAATTCTGATGACAGTGTGATTTTGGTACAAGTACCAATCACCAATTTTGTAACTCCTGGATAACTGCAAGATTTTCTGCATATCCTTGGACAATCTGATAGGCAGGGTCCCCTTTAAGAGGCATGTGACTGGATACACAAACTGATCAATGAATTCACAGTATGAGTAGGGGGAATTCTCAACTTGGTGGAAGACAGAAGACCAGAAGATAACAGACCTCCTCTCACCCTGTGAGTCTAGTTTCTTGATTGAGCACTGGAAGCAAGCTGTTTGGTAGTACAAGAATAGATGATAGATGTATGAGGAATATTTGAATATTGCCTCCCTCTTCAGTCTTGACAATTGATCATGTATCTTATTGGCAATGTATTTGGCATAATTGTACTTCATAGCAGGGGGCTTCACAAGGTTGTATGCAGAGAGCATGAACAGCACAATTAGATCAACATGTTTACTTGTAGTGAACCCCAGCACAGAGGTCAACATATCTACCAGCAGCTTGCCAACCTCATTGAAATTTGCATAAGAAAAAGGAGGTGGCCCAGAAGGTTGGTAGTTTGCCTTCATGAATTTCCTGGCTATGGCAGCAATGTCTGTGCTAGAGAGATTGGAGCCCTCATCTAGCAAGTAGTTCATGGAGAAGGGATATAGCAGCTGGTTCTGCTTGTAGTTCAGCATCTGGTTGATGGAATCTGGAGTTATATAAAAGAGGATGCTCCCAGATGGAGACTTCACAACTCTGAGTTTCTGGTCATAGTTTTCTGCACAGAGGTGGATGACTTCTGGGAAAATGTTCACAGAAGGAAGGAAGTAGGTGGGCAGATTGGATTCCCAGATGCCATACAGGTCACTGTTGTCCAAGTGATTGTTTCTTAGCTGGAAATATGTTTGCAAGTGGCTTCTCTCTGCCACAAAGTCTGTAATGAGGGCATCACTGTGCACCAGTGGCATAGCTTCTAGTTCTCTGTTAGGTGGATTTATAGGAACTACATCCATAGCAGCTGGAGTGGCCATTGTCTGGTTTTTAGCTGGATTCTTACTGTATTTCAAGCTTGATGTGAATGCTGAGGAATGCTTACTGATCTCTGTTTGCAGTGAGCAGTTTGGCAGAGCAAGGAGGCTGTTACAGGCTTAATGAATCTGTGGGGCACTCCGTTTTGAAGAACCAGAGTGTTTTTGAGCTAATTAGCTAGTTACTTGCAGAGAATTCCTTTAGTAGGGGTGAGGGAGCTGTTAATTTAGTTTTCTAGCCGGTAGCTCAGCTTCCTTAATTACTTTTTGTGAAAAAATGGTGAATTTTACAGAGGGGCACGAGTTTCTTCAAGATTTTTGTCGTGCAAGGGTTTCAATGGCTTTTTAAGTAGATTTCACTGGTGAATTTAACAATGTGGGTCTTTTGACTGAGTTCTTTATGCAGGAAAGTAGGATTGCAAAGGAGAACAGTGGGTAAAATAGGATGCCTGCGGAAAATACCTGGTTTTAATGGCGTAGGAGGCGTTTGCACTGGTCGAATTGAAGGAATTGCAGGTACTTGGGTTGATAATGGAGGCGACAGCGACTTTGGTGGGTAGCTTTTGATTTTTGACCATTGTAGGTTGAATTTCGCATGCAAAGGAGCTCCAGAAGTCGTAAAAAACAATGCGAAATAACGATTAATTCTCGCCCTTTTATGGATTTTTGGCATATTGGCGCCTTTTTGTGATGACGTCATGCTGATGTCATCATGGGCCCGGGTACGGATGGGTGACGTGGCAGCTGACGTGGGTGCCTAGGTGGCAGTGTCAGGGTGGCCGGGTGCGACGTGGAGGCTTGGTGGCGGCAAGGAGGGGTGACGTCACGCTGACGGGGGCGTGACGTCAGCGTGGGGGGAAGGCGGTAAGCGGTCTCCCCGGAGGGGCTTAGGGCAGTAAGCGATTTGGAGGGGAGGGCAGCGAACACCGCAGGCACCTAACGCGTGGCGGGGGTATGGCAGCAATACCGCCCATCCCCCGGACACAAAAGGTCGGGCGGGTTGTGTTCAGGATTGACCGCCCACCGTTGGATAGGCGGGGCGGCAGATCGTGCGGCGGGCGGTAAAGCAGATGTGACGTTGGGTTAATACACCGGGGGCCCGCCCAATATTTAATTATATTTTAATTAAATCGGGTGCGGGGGGTAGAAACTTTAGGTTATGGGTTTTTTCGGGTTAAACGCACATTTTATTAAATGTTTTTTATTTAAAACCTTATAATAAAACGGGCTTAGGGCGGAAGAAAGGGGGACATGGGTAAATGAGGGCGGGGTGGCAGATTTTTGGGTTTTAACCATAGTTTTTTGAAAGAAGCTATGGTTTTTAGGGGGAAAAGGGGCTAATACCAACCCCAGATAGGTTGATATTTCCCAAAGAAGGGTTGTATAGCTATAGTGCTAGGGAGAGGGTATTTATAGATATTTTCTGGGAATTTTGCATAGATTCTAATAGAATTAGGGAAAGGGGGGGGGGGTTAGGGAGCTAAATAGTACATTAGTGATTAATATCGTTTTGTGAGGTGAATGAAGGGTTAAAGCTAAGTTCTAATAGGTAAAACTTAACTTAGGATTTTGAAGATAATGAAATGATGAAAAAGATGTTTTACACAAAAAATGTGGCTTCTTTTCATGTTTGAACTTCATGGCTTGACCAAGTAGTTTGTGATGCAATGAAGTTGAACTGGACACCTGATCAGATCTCAAGGTCCTTGGGGGTGTTAGTAAAATGAAGTTTGGGGAAAATGGGGAATTTAGACATGCTTCCAATGCTTGTCCTCCACTCTTTGCCTTTGATGCCAATACCCTGAGTGGCATAAGTTTTTGCACTTAATAAGCCAATTGGTGATGACCCTTCATTCCTGCAACCTTGCACTACTTACCCATCCTAGTAATCCTAACATTTTTTCTTCAAAGGTGGGTGCACTTGAATTAGCAGATCCTGATTGTCCTCTTTTTCTTTTTACTACCCTCCTATCTAAAACCTACCCTTATTTCTTCCAAGGCCCCAGATTAAGCAGTTGGGCACCTTTATTTCTCTACCTAGCTAGTCATCTGCCAAGCTTGAGCTGTTTGGTCAGTGAACATTCTCTATTCTGCAGCAAGCAATTTAACCATGGCATGGTCCAGTTTAAATTGTTGGGCCACCCATTAAGTGTGATTAGCAGTAGTATTTGCAGAGCATGATACTGCTCAAAAGATAGTAGTGGCATTTTGACTGGCCACTTTCCTGGTCTTTAGTTTGGGGTTCATTTTCACTTTTCTCTTGACCACTTGATTTTCTTGCCTTTTGATTATTCTTTTAAGGCATACCCTCTTTTCATTTTTTAGTTTTTGTAGCATGCATACAAAATATGGAACCTTTGCAGCCTGCAATGATGAACATATTTAGCCCTTCCACTGTCAATCATGAAAGATGAAACCTATTGGTATAGGAACCTAACACACACAAGGAGGACTGGTTCAAAATTCACTATTTTTTTCATCCTTTATTTTAAGTTTAAGAGTAACATATTTTCACTTTTCACCCCCACTTTTAATGTTCTTCCACACGAGGAGGACTAGTTCACAATTCACTATTTTTTTCATCCTTTCTTTTAAGTTTAAGAGTAACATATTTTCACTTTTCACAAGGCAGGAGGGAAAACAAGGGAGCATAGGTAAAAGCATATGTATTTTTCCTTCTTTTATGGTTTGTCTCTATAGAGTTGATTTTACTGGGTGTACACTATATGCATCTCAAAATTTCTCTTTAGGAAATCCTATTTTTATTCTTTCCAAGAAAAACTCTCTGGGTAATCCCAATGGATGTTTCCCCACATTCATGGATGGCATCCCTAGTAAACCCATTGGCATTGACTAGTGCACCTCACCCAAGGGATTTCAAACAAGCACTTGCCACCACAGAACTAGCCAAATACCTAGTAACATTAATGACATTCGGTTGGGCTAACCCCTTGGGCTCAATAAATCATAATCAACTACATTATTTTCCATATTAACATATTGATCCTACTTAACATTTTGTTACAGTAACCATAAAATCCAAGCATGTTCCTATTTTTATTTTGGTTTTTAATGCCTTATTTGGTGTGGTGACAACTTTGTATGACTGTATAGATGTTTATTTTTGTCAAAGTATATGTTGAAAAATAGATGCTCTCTTACATTCTACCTTGTCTGTTATGTATTGATGGAGTTCAGTTTCATTAGTTGTGACCAAAGAACTGTGTCAGGCATGTATACAAGGATTCTTGTATCACTATTTATAAATTGAACATTGTCCTTAAACAAGCAAAGTAGATCCTTAATTCTACATGTTTGTATCTTAGGGAACTTCCAATCCTAACAAATGAGGTGAAATTTAAGTGTTTCCAGAATCCAAATCTCAGGTTTTGTGAATTCACTCATATATGGTCCTGGAAAAATAAAGTGAAATTTAATTATTTCCAAATCTTAAGTTCTTTGGATTCACTCATATTTGGTGCTAGAATCTTTTGAGCAAACGGGAATAATTTCTTTTAGTTGCATTTAAATTTTCCAAAAATAATACTAAATTTCTCCCTGACTAAAATTCTCCTTGAAATGGATTTGAGATTGAAAATCCTGTAAATATTTTTAGGGAAACAACCCAAAATACTTTTTTTCTAGATTAGAGTTTTATAACACTAGGTACAAAAACAATATTCTATTTTCTGCTGTAAATGTTTGATAGAGTCTTCCAAAAAACTGACCAGAAAATTAGGTAGATGCGCTGGACGGACTAAATAATTTTTAATGAATAATCACTTAACATAAATGATATATTAGGTTGCATAAATATATAACTTAGAAGCATGAAATGAAGAAGAAATATCAACGAGACTGACATATTCTTAATTGAGTTGAATGAGGCCAGGAATAACTTTGACTAGAGGGTGTTGAAAATGGCATAATTTTGTTCTGGTTGGATATATTTAGAACTAAAAATCAGCAGTTTTCTTGCTTGCATAACTTGGGAAGATTTTTGTATATCAAGTCTCAACCTTATTGAATAGTATAATTTATGCATTGCAATGTTGAGATATGTTATGATACCACTTGCCAGTAACCTAAACACTTTGGATGAAAATTTAGTTGTGAATTTTACTTGCAAAATATATAAGTGAAATAATAGATTAATTGTCCCTTGTGTAGAATTTCCTTGAAATTATGCTACTGCTTGAATGAATAAATCTAAAACTAATTGTTGCATGAAGACAAAAAATATCTCTACCAATTTGTAGTGGAATAGAACAGAAATAAAACACAGTCACACTATAGCAAAAAAAATAAAATTCTAGGGAATCCAACTGGGAAAACCCTCTGCTAGTTGTAGAAATTTAAAATACTATCCATATTAGACTTTGAGACACCTTCTTCAAGACCAGGTTCATCGATGCTTATTTATTTCCATATTCATTTTCATAAGCATTAGGGTTGTTGTCTGTCAAATTAGAGTAGCTAGAAAGTGTCTCTTTGATTCCAGAAAGTAGATCAGGATCCACTTCATCCAAGAATCCCCTAAAAGGCTCATTAGTACCAAGAAGAAAGGTATTTTTTAATTTTATTTCATCACATGCATCCATCATAATCACTGATTTGTCTTCATTTCTTTCATAGTCATTTTCAATGTTAGATGAAAAAGGTAATTTAGTATGATATAATCCTTAGGTAACCAACCTCAAACATATTGTTGGTTAATTTATATTGTTTGAAGTTTATTGAGTTTGAGTTTTATCATGAAACTACTAGAAGTGTACTAGAATGGGTGAGTTGATTATCTTGATAACAATATTATGGTTTGATCTAGTCCTTGAAAGGAATTATAGTTGATGGTCAAAATTTCACATTCCTTTAATTTTTTTTATCTTCACATATAACAAATATCTTTATGTTATAGCCTCTAGCTAGATATATACAGTAACTGCCACTCAGAAGTTGGATGCCATGATTTTGGAGCTTGAGCTTACTCAATTTACCTTTTTCTTAGTTGAAAATGTCATTAGATCTCATTATATCATCTATTGCAGAGCATGAATCCAATTTACCTTTGTTTCAGTTAAAAATGTAATTAGATCTTGCTATATCACCTCTTGTAGAGAATGAATCCAATTTCTCATAGTCCATTTGCTTGAGGTATAAAAAAGCTACTTTAATTCATTAAACTTACTTTTCATATTCTATTCGCTGATTGTGATTTTGCAGGCCACGTTTGCATTGGAAAAGGGGCATATTTAACGAAGTGTGGAAGGAGAGGGAAGCTTTAGTTATGTCCTTTCAAAATTTCTATGGTATGTAATAAAATTAAACAAAAAAAATCTCCATAGAATGTTGTGCTTTAACTTTTTCTTTTGATGATGGATTATTTATGTGATCTTCCCTCTCTTACACACAACCAGAGTCCAGACATACATGGTTTTTTGGGATATGTGGACAATAGATAGATTTACGCTAACCATTTATCTAGATATTTACATTGTAGAAAATCAAGCATTTATTGTTGAATATTTCCTTGCCACTAAATTAGAGTTGAAGAGTCGGACTCCTATTTTTCAAGCATATACCTCTGTTGACTCTGTATAGATCTTCCATTGGAGGGAAAAGAGTGATCACTACCATTGCTTAATCTTTCTGTAGACCAAGTAAATATTCCAAATGTGTATAAATTAGTGGCTCCTTGGAGAATCTGAAGAGTGGCGCTATTGTAGCAACAAGAAATTCATTTATTTTGGGTTCTTCATTAGTGCATTGATAGTATATTGTTTATTCCATACAATACCTCAACAACATATGATCAAATTACAGTTAAGCCTGTTATAATATTTTGACTTACCCTCTTTTAAAGGGAAACTAGAGTGTGTGTCAAGCTTTCACATCATAATTGTATCATGCAAAGTTTACTTGGGACAAGTTTTGTGGATCTAAGCAGCAAGATACCTGTTGGAATTCAAGAGGCAACAATACTACAAAGTGAGAAAGAGGTTTCACAGTTAACCTTTATTTCACATTATAGTTGGAGTCGATTTGTTCGCAAGATGCTGGATAACCCAACTTCCTTTTTATGACTGAGTGCAAGATTGAATCCTTCGACATATTCCTTGCTCAATTGTCATTCAGTGATTGGTTTTCTCATAAGTGTTGCACACCTATAAAATTTACTAGAGTTGTTCTTGAGTCTTTGGAGGTGGTTATCTTTTCAAAGCACACACGTACAAGAAGAGGAGAAATAATATGCCTAGCTAATTTGAAGTTATCTACCTGTGAATAGGGTGTTCCCATTCATAAACCTGACGACTCGCTCTAAATCTTTCTAGTGAACAACTTTGGGACTTGCCATGAATCGTGAGACAATTCCAACCCCATAACTATAAATATCTTATTTAAATCTATACCCGATAGATTAGAATCTGCACAAGGAGAACTCCATTCTTGTTTTGAAAGAACCTGCAATCGACTTATACCATGCTATTTAATCTTTTCTGTATTTATTCGCATCCTTGGTCTGTGACATAAATATGCAATAGGCTACCTTGCATTTTCTATACTAACACTCTTAAAAAATAATAAATTATGCCCAAACCTATCATTTCAAATGATCTATGTAGCTCACCTTTTGGTTTTTCAATTATCGAAGTTGTTACCTATATTGATGAGAACTTCTACAACCGATACCATAGTGACAATATTGTTATAATTTTATCTGTGTTTATCTGAAGATGTTTCTCCTTCAGTAGAGCAGAAATACACCGTAGTTTCCATTTAGGGGAGAATTGTACCTAGTAGCAACCTTGGCTTGTGTGCAGATGGGTTGAATGCACATTAGACTCTATCTGTTGTTTTGAGGGTGTTTCTCCTTCAACAATACTTCATCTTAATAGATACTTTCGGTCTGCACCTTTAGTAGATGCATGCAGCCTTGGGATACATGTTGTAGATTATAGTTTTACTATAAGATTGTAGCACCGATGAAAGAAGTGAATCGATTTTAGGCATATTTAGTATGGCTTTATAGTTTGACTTAGATGCTCATTAATTTAGGTGTTTTTCCTAGTTCTTTTTTATGCACAGATTTCTCTTTAATAAAAGTGCACAGTAGAGAAGGGTTCTAGATTTTGAGCAAGGGACACACTTCTAGGTAGGAGGTACTCTATTCTAGGAAGCTTTTGCCATGCAGGTTAGGTGCTTTATCTGAGAATCCCAAGAGGCACTATTGTAGCAATAAGAAATTCGTTTATTTTGAGTTCTTTATTAGTGCATTGATAATATATTTTTTATTCCATGCAATACCTCAATATTGTATATAACCATATTTAGTATGCTTTTATAGTTTGACTCAGATGCTCACTTTTCTTAATTTAGGTGTTTTTCTTAGTTATGTTTTATGCACAGATTTATCTTTAAGAAAAGTGCACAGTAGAGAAGGGTTCTATATTTTGAGCAGGGGACACACTTCTAGGTAAGATATACTCTATTCTAGGAAGCTTTTTCCATGCAGGTTAGGTGCTTTATTCGAGAATCCTAAGAGGCGCTATTGTAGCAATAAGAAATTCGTTTATTTTGAGTTCTTCATTAGTGCATTGATAGTATATTGTTTATTCCATACAATACCTCAATATTGTATGATCAAATTATAGTTAAGATTGTCATAATATTTTGACTTACCCTCTTTTAGAGGGAAACTAGAGTGTGCGTCAAGCTTGCACGTCACAAATGTATCATGTAGAGTTTACCTGGAACAAGTTTTGTGGATCTAAGTAGCTAGATACCCATTGGAATTCAAGAGGGAACAATACTACAAAGTGGGAAAGAGGTTTCGCAGTTAACCTACCTTTCACATTATGGTTGGAGTCAGTTTGTTGGTAAGATGTTGGATACCCCAACTTCCTTTTTATGACAGAGTGCAATATTGAATCCTTTGACATATTCCTCAATCAATTGTCATTAAGTGATGGGTTTTCTCATAAGTGTTTCACATCTATAAACTTTACTAGAGTTGTTATTGAGTCTTTGGATGTGGTTATCTTTTCAATTAACACACATACAAGAAGACGAGAAATAATATGCCCGACTAATTTCAAGTTATCTTCCTGCGAATATGGTGTTCCCTTCCATAAACTTGCCAAATCGCTCTACTTCTTTCTAGTGCACAAATTTGGGACTCTTCATGAGTTGTGAGACAATTTCAACCCCATAACTATCAATTTCTTATTTAAAGTTATACCCACTAGATTACAACCTGCACAAGGAGAATTCCATTCCTATTTCAAAATAACCTACAATCGACTTATACCATGCTATTTACTATTTTATGTATTTCTTCGCATCCTTGGCCTGTGACATAAGGATGCAACAAGTTACCTTGCATTTTCTATACTAACACTCCTAAACAATAATAAAGTATGCCCAAATATGTCATTTCAAATGATCTATGCATGTCACCTTTTGGTTTTTCAATTATTGAAGTTGTTATCTATATTGATGAGATCATCGATAACTAAGGCCACAGTGACAATATCTGTTAGAGTTTTATCCGTGTTGCACTAAAGGTGTTTTGCCTTCAGTAACACTATAATACATTGTAGTTTTCATTTAGCGGAGAAGTGTACCCAATAGCAGCCTTGGTCTATGTGCAAATGGGTTGAATTCACAATAGACTTTATATATTGTTTTGAAGGTGTTTCTCCTTCAATAATACTTCATCTCAGCAGAGCCTTTCAATCTACACCTTCAGCGAATGCATACAACCTTGGGGTACATGCTATGGATTCCAGTTTTGCTATGAGGGTCTAGCAACGATGAAAGAATCACATCGCTTTTAGGCATCTTATTGTTATTGTATGAAAGCGTGACTGTCTAGTGTTTCCCAAACTTATATAGAGCCATATTTATTATACTATAATAGTTTGACTTGGATGCTCACTTTTCTTAAGTTAAGTGTTTTTCTTAGTACTATTTTATGCACAGATTTATATTTAGGAAAAGTGCATAGTAGAGAAGGGTTCTATATTTTGAGCAGGGAACACTCTTCTAGGTAGGAGGTACTCTATTCTAGGGAGCTTATGTCATGCAAGTTAGGTACTTTATCCTAAATAGAGTTCCAAGTCCTTGCCTCCTTAATAAAGTCTCTGCCAAACAAGACACCAGTGGATAGAGTTCCAAGTCCCTAAATTTTCCAAAAACCCACCTGAGCCTAGCTATCTAGCCTAAAATCCTTTACATTCTAATCATCTCTTGGCTGTGATTTCATAGAGAGAGCCCTCTCTAGTTTGGTAGGGCTAGCTACCAAACTAAAAGATTGGTCTGTGGTTACCTCCATCGATCTCTTCATCAACCTGGGACATTATGGAGGATAATGGAGGGCATGACAACTAGGGAGTGCGAAGGTGTTCTAGTGAATGTAAGGTTCCCAGTCATGGAAAAATGCAATGCTAGTTGTGAGGTCATGACTGCCAAGGCATGTTAGGAAATGATAGGGCATGCTAAGATGTGCTAGATAGTACGAAGACATGTCAAACAAGATAAGATGTGCCAAGTGCTTAAGGCATGCCAAGATACACGGGTTCCAAGTCCCTGCCTCCTCTTCTTCCATATGATATCCACTTATGACATTTCCTTTGCAATATTTGGTGCATTTGGTAGTTATAGGTCATTTATAGGTTATAAATGTTTTCAGAGTTTCACTTCTAATTGAGTATTCAACTGAACATATTGATTCTCTTATACATAACTATTTTTCCCTCCACCCAATTTTCATAATGTCAATAGGCATTAGGTAGGGACCTACATCTTCGATGTTGCTTTGCTTGTTTTGTAAAATATTGTTGAGACTTTAATTTATTGAAAGTTGTAGAATTTAAAATTTATGAAGTTTCAAGGTCTAATTTTAAAAAATATAATTCTTTAAAGGGTGCTAGCTCAATGGAAGAGCACCTGCTTTACAAGCAGGAGGTTGGTGGTTCGATTCCATTGTGCCCTTACATTCATATGGAATGACGATGATCAATTTTTGGTGACGGAGGCTCTTTTGACCATCACCAATGAGCTTTGGTGACATTTTTCGACTCTCACCAAAAATATGAAATGTTGACGGTCAACGAATGCCACTATATATATGCATCAATAGTGACTACCCTCAAAGGTCCGTAACCATAAATCGTTGTTGTTGATATGAAATGGTGACAGTCGTTGTCCATCATTATAGTCATTATTTGTGATGGACATTGAATGTCACCACAACATCGATACTTCTAGCAATATGGCTTTTGGTGATGGTCAATGAATGTCACCATATATATGCACCAATAGTGATAGCGATTAAAGATCCATCACAATAAATCATTATTGTTCATATGAAATGGTGATGGTCACTATCTGTCATTATAATCAATATTCGTGATGGACTTTGAATGTCACCATAACACCTATACTTTTGGCAACGCCACCTTTGGTGATGTTCAGTTTTTGGTGACCGAGGCTATGGTCCGTCACCATTGCTCATATGCAATGGTGACAATCACTATCTGTCATTATAAATCATTATTGGTGACAAACTTTGAATGTCACTACAACGCCTATACTTTTGGCAATGCCACCTTTGGTGACATTCAATTTTTGGTAACAGAGGCTATGGTCCATCACTATTGTTCATTATGAAATAGTGACAGTTGTTATTCATCATTATAAATCATTATTGGTGACAAACTTTGTATGTCACTACAACACCTATACTTTTGGCGACGCCACCTTTGGTGACGTTTAGTTTTTGGTGACGAATTCTATTTTGACCGTCACCAATGAGCTTATGGTGATATTTTTCCCTCTTCATCCATGTATTTTTTTCTTGTAGTGTATTTCCTCAGGAAGGAACCTAAAGTATTTGAAAAATTAAATGAGTTTAAGGCTCTTATGAAAAATCAAAAAGAGAAGAAAATTAAGGTCTTGGGATAGATAATAGTGGAGAATTATGTGGAAAGGATTTCAAATAATTATTTAAGAAGTGTAGTATAGTAAGAAGAAGACTACACCATACACACCTCAATGCAACATAGTTGCAAACATGATGAATATCATGTTAGTGGAGAAAGCAAGGAGCATGCTTAATCATGCTAGTTTAGGACAAAAATTATAGGCAAAGGCAATGGATACTACCTATTACTTGGTAAATATATCAATCTCAACAACATTGGATGATAAGACTCAACGTGATGTATGGGATAGTAAGAAACTTTCTCTTAAAAATCTTAGGGTATATGGCTATGATGCATATGTAAATGTTCTAAAGGAGAATAGGGGCACACTATATAAGAAAGATAAAACAAGTATCTTTGTTGAATATAAATATGGTATGAAAGGTTATAAGCTTGGGTACCCAAAGCCTAAGAAGGATGTGTATAATTGAGATGTAGTATTTAGAGAAATTAAAGATGTTTTCAAATAAGAAGTCCTACTATAGGAGAAATAGATAAAGAAGATAGTGTTTGAATTGAAAGATGATGAATCAAACTCTACAAAAGAATAGGAACCAGAAGAAGAAGAAACACATACTTTGGTATTGAGAAGACCAGTTTGGGAAAGAAGGAAGCCATAAAGGTATACTCCACCTAATTTCCATTCAAATTTTTCTTTATTTATTACTGATGGTGACGGGAGGAAATGGATTTAGAGGATGGAAAACTATGGAAAAAACCATGGATGAAGAAATGGCATTGGTGGGCTCCAGTATTGCAGCAATAATGCTGCAAATCCTAGGGCACCCTTCTTTACTTTTATCAACCTGGTAGTTTGTAACAAACTTGATCAGCTAGCACAAGTCCACTAGGAGCTTAAGCCAACTTCTATGAGCTCTTAGAAGAAGCTTTTAACTATGATGGACGAAAACTAACTCAACAGAGGCTAATCTACTTGCAGAAAGAAGCAGAAAGCTGAAAGGAAATGCAAACCCTCGCAAACCCTAGTTTTACCAACTAACCCTACCGGTGCAAGAAAAGCGATGAAAGCAGTGGAAATGGATGCCATTGACTTCTAGGAAGGTAAAATGCATGTGAATAAGCTACTTCTATGGTAAAATATGGAAAACGCATCTTTTTGTATTTTTGAGTAAGTTGTCAGAATCATTATGAATGTGCTTTAACTATTTTTTCTCTGCAGAGGGTGATTGGTGAAAGGAAATGCTTGCAGGAGGTTGGGAAGGTGAGAAGAGGGCCTAAGGGGTCCCTAGCACCCTTCCAGAGAGTTTCACAGTGATCAGATCTCAAGAAACCACTTTCGTGAGCTTCTACAGGAAGTCTGCAGGGGTTCTACAGGATGTATTGTAGCTTCTACAGGATGTTCTGTAGCTTCTACAAGATGTTCCGAAAAGAGGATTTTGGAGGGTTGATGGAGGCAAAACGGTGGGAAAGTGGACATGGAGGTTGGATAAGGATGTTAAGGGGTCTAGGACCTGGTTCATGAGGCTAAGGAGTGATTGGATTTGTTCGAGGATGGAGGGAGCAATGATGCACAAGAATGTAGAAATTAGGGCAAAGTGGGAAAATGTGCAAATGAAGGGAAGGAATCTTGGATTAGAGGTTGGAGCAGGTTGTATGATGGAGGAAGGGTAGGCAGGGATCGATTACAGGTGCTCTGCACACTATTTCTCAAAACTTGATCGAAGAAAGACTAGAAAAATAAGAGATCTAGCTATTTTGACCTACTTTGACCTACAAACCAAAAATATGATGAACATAAGTTTATTGGCAGAAAATCATGCAAGATAACTATGGAAACTTATCAAGAAAAGATTCTAAACATGCTAGTACAACTGGTATCAATTTTTCTAACTAAAAATTTAACACTAGCAATTGCATGAAGAGGCAAAAACAGTGTTTTTGTGGCAGCAAGGATGCCTTGGTCTCAGCTCATGGTCCCAAGGAGGGAGAGGTGAGATCAAGGGTTTCTTGATGGCCTTTTTTGAAAATCTTTTCCTTTACCAAACTATCAAATCAACCTGAAGCATGAAAATCTACTTTAACCATAAAAAACAACCTAAGTAACAAAGCAAGATTTTAATCTAAATAGCAGATTTTATTCTAAGAATGCAACAAAGACACATAAAAGTACACAAAGGAGGTATTGACACTTGAGTTGGGCCCAACCCCAAGAGTTATAGCCTCCTAAGGAATATCAGAGCTGGTGCAAAGCTGGATTCATCTTTATTAATCAAGAAATAATAGTTACATCCCAAAAACTGTCTACAAGAAAAAGTTTGAAAATGTGCTGAAATGCAGAGCTAACATACTGCCTAAAAAAATGACTAAAAAATGACTAACTGAAATGAGGCCCTAAGCCTTCTTATTTATACAAATTGAGGACCCCAACAGTCCTCCTAAACTTTGGGGTCTTGGCTGCCAAAACTTGAAGTTAACAACAAATTTACTAGCCCTTGCTCGGCTGCCCTTGTGATAATCGATGAGGTGGCCCTTGAACTCCGAGTTGCTCGTGGAGAATTCAAGGTAAGGGCTCATAAATGAAGGGGACACCTTCCTACAAATCCTCTCCCTTGTTCTTCCACGAATTTGGCTGCCAAGTGGTCATTAAAACCTTTGATTTTGTCTCAAAATTGACCAAAAATCTGCATAAAGCACACATTAGATTTGTTGGCATAATGACTAACCCAATTCACTCTATTAGCATAAATATAATAAAAAACATGCAATAAACTAATGAGAATGGTAGATTAAGTCGAATTAGGTGGCTAAATGAGCCCATATAATTACACATTTCTAGGGCTCATCATCACCCCTCTACTGAAAGTGTTGCTTATCCTCTGAGCAACTAATCTATCTCTTCATCTTTGATTGCTTTGATTGCCTCTCTCACATCCCAGGCTTCTGAGGTGATTGTGGAGCACTTGGAAGGTATGCTTTTGATAAGCAATTTAGTGGTTTTTCAATAATAATTATAACCTTTTCTGCATTGTGAATTCAAAGAAGATAAAGGATTTTAATAAAATGTGCAAGAATTGACAAAGGAAGCTCAATTATTAATAATTGTCGTTTTTTATGCAGGAATACGTGGAAGCAAGGAGTTGCCGTCCAAAAGCGAGAAGCAGGGGAAGAATAACTGTTGTCCCTCCAGAGGGGAACCGGATGCGAACAAGATCGAGCAAATCAGAGCTGAATAGTCCAGGGAAAGAATGCGGGATACCGAGTCGGCGAACACGAGAAAGAAAAGAGAAGGATTAACTGATTGGCGAATCCCTCAGGATCTCTGATCCTGAGGGATTGCTGTTTTACTTATCTTTGATTATCTAGATACCTCCGTCATTACTTTTATATAAAGGAACAACGTCATTGAGCAGGGGACTATTGTTTTTATAATTTTAAGTTTCAGAACAAACTTTGATCATCGAGTCTCACTGAGACCTGGTTTTGTTATACTTCTGATTGATGCGATTAATATAAAAGACTTGGTGTTTATTTCATCTCTGTGTCTGGAGTAACCTAAGGTGGTGTACCATTGGCAGCTAAGGGCCCGGCTCCGAAGGACACTTTCTTTTGTATCATTATACGGTGATTTCTGTGTGGTTTGTTTATCTTTATTACTTAGCAATCTGACACATCTTTCATATGATATGCTATGCTATGTTATGATCAATATATGAATGATTTCTCCATGAAATGACTTTACACTGTACAATTGGATCTATTCAAGGTTGAATTGCATCTTTAATTAGCTATTTCTGTAACAGAGTGTCGATATGAATGTTATTGTCATTGGATCCATGTGAAATGATATTTGCGGGACTTGAAAGTAACGTTACTCTGTTTAGCAATATAGTTATATCATTCATCATTCTCAAATTGCTATATTAGTATAGAACATGTACATACGGTTGATGCTTGCTGTTCCATAATTCATCAAGGATTGTTGTTACATTTTATTATTGTTGTTCCATTTCCATTTTACTGTTGTTCCATTTACTACTGTTCCATTTCCATTTTGTTGTTCCATTTTAACTTCTGCCGTTTTATTTACCTGCCTTTGTTTTTTTGGTGTGATAGAAGGTCTAAGGCTGTAGTGAGCCTCACCAAGACGCTGCCTAGCTCCCAGACCTATAAGTCCATGCTCTAATTTCCTTTCTTTATCAGTTTCTAGAGGGATGGGTTATTGCTTCTGTACCCTTGACTGATCAACTGTCTTGTGTGATTCTATCTTTTGGATTAGTTTAGTTACAGCTTAGCATCTGTTTTATTTTGTATCTTCTGAACACTATACTACTAAGCATTACTCGGACAAATAGCCTCGGATTGAGCTACTCTTTGCAATAACAAAACGTTCCCAGATTGACTTATTAATGTGGAATAATTAGAGGTGTGAGAGACCCTAGTTATAGCTCTACATTTTGGTGCCGTTGCCGGGGAAGGAGTATAGCCATTTGCCTTTACAGAGTAGTGCGCAAATCTGCTAGGGGAGAGTTGGATCTTAAAAACAGAAGGTAAGAACCTGCGTACAAAGCATGTAAAAGCCCTGCTCCACCGTCCGCTCTCTTAGCAGAATCGCTGGTTGAATAGGATTTAGTAGTTTTTAGAGTGCATGACTAAGCAGAAAAAGCTAGAAAAGAATATCAAACCTCCAGCCAAAACTGAAAATGCCAAAGGACCGGTGACCCTTGACCGAACAACCTTCATAGACGAAATCTATAAGAAAACTGAATCTCAGCCATCGGTAGGCCTCAGAAAGATTAATTCTAAACAGCCTACTAGCTCCCTTCAGGCCACAACATCACCATTAGGAGCCTTTGCTGAGGTGCATAGTCAGACTGATGAATAGGAATTTCAAGAAATTGAAAATTCTGTGTCAGAACGACTGCAGGAAGGGAATTTAAGCAACCTTTGTGAAGGAGAAGGAGAAACAGGGGAAATAGGAGAACCAAGGTCTACTTCTAGGATAATCCAACTGTTAAACAACCCAGATAAGGGGAGCGCGGTCAAAGTTAATATTGAAGGCACCCCATTCCCTCAGATAGAAATTCCAGATAAGGGAAGTGTCATTAAAACAGTCCCTGCCAAGGCCGTTCCTTCTCAACCTAGGAACACCCTCCTAGAAATTCCGAAAGGTTATTGGCACATATTTGATCCTATGGCGCAAATGCACCCATGAAAGCGATCCCTCTTCAACACATCTCGACATTTCATGGACTTACATCAGAGGACCCCGATGCATTCTTATTTGAATTCGACGTGCTATGTAGAGGATATGATTACACCACTGACCCCCAGAAATTAAAATTGTTCCCCTCCACTTTGAAAGGAGCAGCTCTGAGATGGTTTATGGGTTTAGGTGGTGGAGTCATAAACAACTGGGAGCAAATGAAAGAATCTTTCCTCAAGAAATATCAAGATTACTGTAGGTCGAGAGAATTAAAAGATGAAATTTTCCAAATGACGGCCAGACCAAATGAAACTTTAGAGGAATACGTAGAACGTTTCCAGTATAATTTACAGAGATCCCCCTATGCATCATTACCTCTACCTGATAATGTGTTGAAAACTGCATTGATTAGAGGCATGAAAGAACAGTGGATTGAAACATTGAATATCATGGCACAAGGGGATATTTACCAAGAGAATTTTGCCGACATCATTGATTTATGCATCAAGAGTTCAAGAGGCAGCACAAGGATAAAACCAACAGAATATGATTGGTTTGTTAGAGATAACAAAATATCAACAGAAGGAGTAACACGTGTAGAACTTGGGAATTTATTAGAAAATTTTAAAACTGATATTCTGGGGACATTAACTACACAGCTTGATATTGTGCAGGCTAAACAAAAGCAGATGGAGGCGGAACAAAATCTGGCGATTTTCTGCCACCGATGTAGAAGAAAACATAGCCACAAGGAATGTCCACTAGATGCAGTTCAAACATGTGCTATTTGTACGAAAGATCACCTTACTGAGAGTTTCCCCTCACTTCCTGGATTGAAAGCAGTATATAAGGAAGCGGAAGAAGAACCAGAGCCAACATACTTCGTTAACCAGCGTCGCCAATGGAAACCTAGGCAATCTGGTATGTTTTCGGACCCAACTTCTTCTTTCCAGCCTCCGCAATATAATGCTCAGCAATATGGTATGTGGCAAAACCAATCTCCACCCCCATTTCCGAACTGGTCATCACAGCCGTTTCCTTCTCCAAATCCATGGATGAATCAGACAGGCCAATTAGGCTGGCCAAATTTTCCCTATACCCCACCATATTGGCAGAATAACTCATATCCCCCACAATGGATCCCCCCTACTTCACAAGGTTCACCCTGGCAGACAAATTGGCCAAAATCGACATATCAGCCAACAGGAACTATTCCACTCCCTCAACCGACTCTGCCAGCTTTACAACAAAACCCCCAGTCTAATCTGAGACCACAACTCCCAACCCAACCCAATCCCAATCCCAATAATAGACCGGTCTAATCCCTCCAAATCATAGAAACATCAGAAATCAGACCTGACCTAAGGGAGTGTAATGATCTTCAGTTAATATCTGGCCGTATAGTAGAAACAGAGGGAGACAAAACAGTTCACATTGAAGATCAGTTACCAATAGAACAACCGTTACAACAAGAGGGTGTAAATAAGGAACAAATCCATCATCAAGCAAGTACATCCTCTCCTCCTTTCCCGGAATGATTAGTCATACCATGACCGGTACAATATCCAGACTTTGACATTCTGGGGGAGTTACAAAACCTGTACATAAAAATTCCATTCCTCGAAGCCATTCAAGACATTCCTATATACACAAAAACTATAAAAGAACTGTGCATAAAAAAATCAAGGAGGAATACAATCACTAACCCAAGAGTCCAAGTAGTCGGCACTTTATCTGACTTGTTATCAGGAAAAGAGACACCCATCAAATACGAAGATCCCGGAAATCCAATTGTAACCATCCAAATCTATGGTCAGACCCTGACTAACGCTTTAGTTGATCTAGGAGTTGCAATCAATATTTTGACTACCTCTACCTGCCAAAAGCTTGGCATTACATCAGTAGAACCTACTTCTACTTTGCTAGAATTGGCAGATCGATCTGTAGTTCGACCGGAAGGTACTCTATACGATGTCATGGTTTATGTAGATTCTTGGGAATATCCAACCGATTTCCTGATAATTAATCCAAATACCCGACTGGATGGACATCCGCTAATACTAGGAAGACCTTGGCTTGCTACTGCCGATGCCTACATTGGTTGTCAACAGGGAAACATGACCATAACTAAAGGACCAGACGTTAAAAATCTAGTTATATATCCTCCAGCACAGCCAAGCCTTCCAATGATCAAAACTAATCAGTATCCTGTGTCATACTTTACTAACAATATCAGATCCCCATTGACTGTACATAAGGCTTTAGATTTTAAGGACCAAACAGAAGATGATGCCATCAATAACTTCATTAGTCAAACTGAATCTAGATCTCACACACAGTGTTTCATGATAGAAGCAGCGTTTGATAGTGAGCTAGAAGAAGACCCTTTGAAAGATGCACATGACCAAACAATACCAGTGACTATTGTTGCCAATAGTAAAGTAGTGGAAATTGAACCTGGTAAGACTCTAAATATCAACGCCAACCTTACACCAGACCAAGAAACAAAGCTCATTAATCTGTTACGAAAATATCAAGGATCATTTGCGTGGGATTACCCTGACATGAAAGGGATTGATCCTCAATTATGCACTCACCACATCTATATAGAAAAAGATGCAAGACCTGTTTGTCAGCCGCAAAGAAGACTCAACCCCCATCTAAAAGAGGTAGTAAAAGCGGAACTTCAGAAACTTTTAGATGTTAATTTTATCTATCCTATTCCCAACAGTAAATGGGTCTCTCCCCTGGTGGTCGTACCCAAGAAAAATGGAAAATGGAGGATTTGCATGGATTACAGGGAGTTGAATAAAGCCACAAAGAAGGATCACTTCCCTCTCCCATTCATACACCAAGTATTGGACACTTTAGCAGGAAAGAAATTCTTTTCTTTCTTGGACGGCTTCAGCGGATACAACCAAATCCAAATTGCCCCTGAAGACCAGGATAAAACTACCTTTACTTGCCCTTGGGGAACGTTTACCTATCGAGTTCTACCCTTCAGCCTATGTAATGCCCCTGCTACAGTCCAAAGGGCTGTCTTTAGCATCTTTGCAGATTTGATAAATGATGGACTTGAGGTGTACATGGATGACTTTACACCATATGGAGATGATTTTGATCCAGCTTTAGATACCCTGGAAAAAGTCCTACAACGTTGTATTGCTACCAGGCTTTGTTTGAGCCACGAAAAATGTTACATGATGATGACAGAAGGGCTCATTCTAGGGCACTATGTTTCAGCAGCTGGCATCCAGGTAGACCCGGCCAAAATCCAAATTCTTTTGCTTATCCCTACCCCCACTACTCAAACAGAGGTACGTAGTTTTCTTGGATTTTCTGGGTATCATAGACGATTTATAGAGCATTTCTCACGTATTGCTGCACCTCTATATGCTCTAACTGGCAATATTGATTTCTTGTGGACAGAAAAATGCGACCAGGCTTTCAAGGAATTAAAGAAGCTTGTATCAACAGCCCCAGTCCTTTGAGGACCAAACTGGAATTTACCATTCCAAATCTCATCTGATGCCTCAGATACAACAATCGGTGCAGTCCTGGGGCAAGAAGAGGACAAAAAGCCATATGCTATCTACTATATCAGCAAAACTTTATCCTCTGCCGAACTGAATTATACTGTCACTGAAAAGGAATTCCTGGCTGTAATACATGCTGTTAACAAATTTAGAAATTATATCACAGGCTATCCCGTTGTGTTATATACAGATCATTCTGCTATCAAATATTTGGCAAATAAACCTGTTAGAAATGCTAGAATAACCAGATGGTTGATATTAGTGCAGGAGTTCGATATCACAATCAAGGATCGACCTGGCAAGGAGAACCCTGTAGCTGATTTTCTCTCACGAATACCGAAATCAATTGAAACAACAGCAGTGGAAGATCAATTTCCTGATGAGCACCTGTTTGCTGTTGCTGTTCGAACACCCTGGTATGCTGATGTCGCCAATTACCTTGCAGTAGGTTAGCTACCAAAACACTTAACCCCTCAAGAACGTAAGCAGATTGTTCAGAAGAGCACTCGATTTTCGTGGATTGGAGGCCATTTGTTCCACACAGGGGCAGATATGCAAATTAGGAGGTGTATTCGAGAAGACGAAATCTTTGACATTTTAAAAGCTTGCCATGACGGACCATGCGGGGGACACTTTGCTGAAAAGAGAACAACACACAAAGTATTGTAGACGGGATACTATTGGCCTACAATTTTCAAAGATGCGAAAAAATTTGCACAAGCCTGTGACAGCTGATAGTGAGCAGGACGACTTGGGCAAGCCGATGAAATGCCTCTGAGACCACAATTGGTCATTGATCCTTTTGAACAATGGGCTCTTGACTTCGTCGGGCCCATTAATCCATCATCAAACCAGAGGACATACATTCTGGTAGCAACAGACTATGTTACTAAATGGGTTGAGGCCGAATCATTGCCTAAGGCTACCGAAGATTCTGTAATACAATTCTTGTTCCATTTGTTTGTACGTTATGGAATTCCCAGAGAACTAATTACAGATGGTGGACCACAATTTGTTGGAAATAAATTAGCTGCAACACTTAACAATTATCATGTCCAACATAAGATTACTACCCCATACCATCCGCAGGCAAATGGGCAAGTAGAAAGTAGTAATAAGGCAATAGAATCAATTTTAACAAAAACTGTTGCATCGCATAGGCGAGATTGGGCCGCCCGACTACCTGAGGCACTGTGGGCCTATAGAACCACATGGAGAAGTACTACAGGCTATTCGCCTTATCAATTAGTGTTTGGAAAACAACCTATCTTCCCCGTAGAATTCGAAATCCAAACGCTACGAACTGCACAGGAAGTCGGCCTAGATCTGAGTGAGGCACAAATCAATCGATTACGACAGATTAATGAATTGGACGAAATCAGGCTCTCTGCATTACAAAATACAGCATTGATTCAACAGCAGCGAGCTAAATGGCATGATGCACTTATCAAGAACAAAGTATTTCACGAAGGAGACTGGGCTCCGTTATACGACTCTCGTTTTCAGGACTTCCCGGGGAAACTCCAGACTCAATGGTTCGGACCATACGAAATCCAGAAGTTACATGACAACGGGACCCTTACTCTGACCACAATTGACGGTTCTGGATATGCATTCAAAGTAAATGGCCACCGAGTTCGTCTCTATCGAAAACCACTTACTCGGGAATACTTTTGTCAGCAGCTATGACAAGATACTGATATGGAAATTTTAGGAGAGGAAGTGAAATCTTCCTCACCTATAATTTAAGGAATTCATTTTTTTCATAACTTGTACATAACATCTTGTATATATGTCTTCTTGATTTTCTTTTTGCATTTTAAGTGGTTTTGCTGTTCCTTTTCAAAAGGAACAACACTGGTGTGTTTTTGCTGTTCCTTTTCAAAAGGAACAGCACTTGCGTGATTTTGCTGTTCCTTTTCAAAACGAACATCACTTGTGTGTTTTCGTTGTTCCTTTTCAAAAGGAACAGCACTTGCGTGATTTTGCTATTCCTTTTCAAAAGGAACAACACTGGTGTGTTTTTGCTGTTCCTTTTCAAAAGGAACAACACTTGTGTGATTTTGCTGTTCCTTTTCAAAAGGAACAACACTTGCGTGATTTTGCTGTTCCTTTTCAAAAGGAACAACCCTTGTGTGATTTTGCTGTGCCTTTTCAAAAGGAACAACGCTTGCGTGTTTTTGTTGTTCCTTTTCAAAAGGAACAGCACTTGGGTGATTTTGCTGTTCCTTTTCAAAAAGGAACAACGCTTGTGTGATTTTGCTGTTCCTTTTCAAAAGGAACAGCACTTGTGTGATTTTGCTGTTCCTTTTCAAAAGGAACAACACTTGTGTAATTTTGCTGTTCCTTTTCAAAAAGGAACAACGCTTGTGTGTTTTTACTGTTCCTTTTCAAAAGGAACAACGCTTGGGTGATTTAGCTGTTCCTTTTCAAAAGGAACAACGCTTGTGTGATTTTGCTGTTCCTTTTCAAAAGGAACAACACTTGAATGTGTCTGATGTTCCTTTTCCAAAGGAACAACATTTGAGTGTCTCTGCTGTTCCTTTCTCAGAAGGAACAAAATTCGCGATTTTCCTTTGTTCCTTTGAAAGAAACGACATCCTATGAGTTTATCTGCATGAATTCTTCTCTGAGGAATGCCATCGGCATCTTTTTGCTCTTATTGAGGATATTTGCATCCATGTTCTCCCCAGTCTTTTAGATACAGCAATGGACTTATGCGATGAACATAAACCATGATATACCAAGGTCAGCAGATCATAGATCGCCATCACTATAAAGCCTACTATTTATAAGATGACAAGAGGAGGGGCCTTAACTTTTCATCTTCGCTGTCATTGTCTCATTACCGGCACCCTGGTTGGTGATCTTTATCATGATGATTTCCCTAAAAATCTCTCTTGATTATTACTTAGGAGTAAGAACAAAGGATTTGTATCTGTCTGTTGGGATCATAAGACTTCTTCCACCATTCCCCGCTCTTAAGGAGTGCTGAACCACCCTTATGTGTAAATAAACAAAAAGAGAGGTGATGTGCAAAAACAAAAAGAAAATATGAAAATTGTCAAATGCAGGATAGGGGGTCTCATTGAGAGCTAGCCTACCATGATCATAAGGATGGAAGCGAAGTGGCATTCCCATTACGGCCACCACACCAGGGATATGGTACGAAGGTACATTAACAAACAAACCTTGGAACAGGGGGTCTCATCACGAGCCGGCCTGTCCACGTTTCGCGCCTACCTTATGAATGGCATTATGGCTATCTGGTTACCAAGCCAGCATAGTGGCCTGCATTTTGACAAAGCACTCTTCAGAATACACACAAAGGATCATGGTTCCAGAGGGTGAAATAAACAACTCTGCCAAGGTTATGAACACCTATTGGTAGCAGAGCTCTGTTAATGGCATCGAAGTCGTAATGGTTACACCAACAGGTATGATATCAATATTTTTTGTCTTTTATATCCTTTGGATAGATCATTTGTCACACCCTGATGTGTATATCGCATGAATATTCATTACCACCAATCATGGCAACGGAACTGACAATGACCACTGGAGATTTTGTACGCTTTACAGACATCCCATCCCCCGGCCTCTCATTATATCACGCAGGCTCTTATGTAAAACGCGATCTACCTTTTTGCCTCGATTTCGGCATTTCGTTGTTTTTCTAAAACATGGCATAATTTCATATGCTGTTTCTTAATGACTTGACTTCCGACTGGCTGTTGCTCCTCTCTTTGACGGCTGGGGACAGCCTATCAGATCGCGGGGGGGAGGTAATCTCATTACTCCATGGAGTACGTGGCTGCACACCATTCATGTGAGATAATGTACGAAGGTATGACATGGTTTAACGGTATGATAATTCCATTTTACGGAAATTGCCGTCCACGATCCTTTTTTTGTTGCATGCTCTGTGTTCTTTTCCGAAATTTGGCGACGATCATCCTCTCTGCGTCTCAAACATCGCAAGCAGTTGCTGTTCCATTAAGAATTCTGAGTAGAATCATGGGGGGAAAGACGGTCCGAAGTGAACCTCACGAGTTGACAGTCTCCTCTGCTGCTCGCAAAATCTTGGAAAACGCAGGGTGGTTGAATTATTTCAGCTGCCTGCAAGAATCAAATGAAGCAGTGGCGTTGGAATTCCTGCAAAATTTGCAGGAAAATTACTCCATAGTAGGAGGAAAGCGGATAGCGGTCACGGAAGATATCATCGCAGAAGTCTCGGGACTACCAGCTGCCGGACCCGTATGGACGCTGAAAAAGGAGAGATTACAAAAGGCTATGGAAATTTTCCAGGTTGAAGCCCAGAGCTTGACAGTCAAAGGGAAAGGAGTTCTGCCAGAAACGCTAGGGGAACCCTGGACCGAGCTAGCAAAGATAGTGCAGAGCTATATCACCTGCGAAGGGAGAAAAGATGTGGTAAGACCTCATCACCTGAAACTTTTAGCTGTTTTAAAAGGAAAATGTTCTGTAAATCTCCCTGCACTTTTAAATTCACTATTACATGACGCGGCCCAAAGCCTGAAAAAGGCACAGCACATAGACGCAGTCGTTAGCCACCATCGACTGATTCGATTGATAGTGAGCCACAGTCTCATTCACCAAAAAATCACTTGGGAGGAACTGATCACAATAGTCGAGGGGGGATTGGCTGCACCACCCCCAAAACCTAAACATCCCTCCAGTATGCCGGAACGATCAGAGAAACGTAAAGAACCAGCAGCAGAAAGACATGCTGCTCCAAAACGGAAACAATCCTCCAGTACGCCAGAACGACTAGAGGAACCCAGAGAATTTGCTGGCACACCCGAACAGCCTGAGAGACCAAGGAAATCAGCCCGGCTGACCCGGATACGAGGAAGGCTAGAAAGGATTCAGGGAACCACTGTCCAACCAATTGAAATTGCGAACGAGCCTCCAGAACCAGAAGGAGGGCCCTCCGAAGAAAATGCTGAGCAGTCAGGGGCCGAGGCTGACCAACCTGGAGGAGGTGTTGGGGAAAGAGATGAGCACTTTGAGGAAGAGACAGCTACCGAGCAGGTCAATCAAGAAGAAGAAGTAGTACAGCCAGGGGGTAGCCCGTTGTAGGACCCTGTGGGTGAGGATGAATTGGCAGCAGTCCTGGCCAATATGGGGGAATATGGCCAGCCCTCCAGCATAGCAGGCATCCCTGACGGACCCACGGAGGAAGATATACCCGAGAAAGCACATGAAGATAAGGCAGGAGAAGAAAACCTGCCTGGTTATGATGATGAAATGAAAGACACCAATCAGGGACAATCTATCCCCAAGACACCGGAAGATATCCCAGACGAAGAAGGAGCATACTTGAGGACCAAACCCTCTGCTGAGGCAAAGGAAATTAAGAAATTAAGGAAGAAACAGCAGAGGTTGCTGGGCACTATAGCCAGGCTCCGACAGTAAATTCGAATTTTGAAAGCCAACTTGAGGATACAAAGGACGGCAAGGAAAAGGAGGAGGGCCACTGCAGTAAGAACCCGGAGGACAAGAAGGCGACATACCTATACCTGTTTTGTTGGTCGAAACCCCATTAGGAGACCTACTGCCGAGGAACAGTCTGCTGTTCCAAATGATAACGAGGAACAGGTTGCTGTTCCAAGTGACATGGAAGAACAAATTGCTGTTCAAATATCGTGGAGGGATAGACCGCTGTTCCATCTGACCCTGAAGAACGGATGGACATTCCAATGGAACAGAAAGAGGCTCCGATGGCAGGAAGACCACAACAACCCTTTATTCACGTCAAGAAAGAAACAAAAAGCAAAGAGGCCCAAATAGAAGCACCACCCTCAGGGGTAATTCGGGTCCTAAACTCTAAGCGGCGCAATAGAAAGGTCCAGGTTAAACTCCTAGCCTCTACGGCTTTATGGAAAAAGGATCCATAAACAAGGACCTTGCACAAAATGATGAAGGAAGCTCAGCAAGAAGCTGAGCAGCTGTGAGAGCAAACAGTCCCCCGGGAGAAATACGAAGAGCTACAACAGCAACTTCGGGATATTAGTCAGTCCGAGAGCGAGGCCTTCGAAGGATGGCAAAAGGAACAAGAGAAGGTTGCTAAGGTAACTCATCAATTAGATAGTGTTGTTAAGCAGATGGACACTCTGTGTTCCTTGTATAATGACGTTTTGACTTGTAGGGCCCCTACTAAGAATTATGCTTTATTTTTGCTTGAACGATATTTGCGTTTGAAAATAAAAGCCGTTAGGGCAGGTGCACCTATCCACATCAACACTGTTAATGATTTTATAGATTGTTGCAAGCATTACAGAATTAAGGTTCAAAGGTTATTGTGTGAGTTTTACTTGCACAACCTCGTGCTAGACCAGGAAACTGATTTAAATCCTGGCCCTTTTGTTGGTGATATACAATTCCAAGCCTTTATCTCATTTGGGGTTAATCAACTGAAATGGCTCAAAGCTTATAACACCTTTAAAAGACAGGAGAATAGCCTAGAGTTATGGGTACGAGCCGAACCTAGAGACCCAGTGACGCTATGGAGAGAGCATAGGAGCCTTATGAGGATCCCGGGTGTCATTGAGATATTAGGACCCATGCATGAAGACTTGATCCGACATAGTCTGGAGTATTTTCTGACTATTAAAGACCTTGCCATTGATGCTGCAAAATTTCGATACTGGACCTCTAGCCCAAATATCCAGCTTAGGGAACCATTCAAATACGAGAATTTTGAGCTAGCTGCCAGTCGATTGAACCTTTATGGGGAACGGATTCTGCAAGCAGGGCCATCCTAGTTGGGGTATCGATTTCGCAGTCCAATTATTTGGCACCCTACACCCGGATATCAGGCCTTGTATGAAATGCCTGCGGATCAAATAAATAATTTCTTTGATAATCTAGTTGCTCATCATGGTTGTCGGCCTCCTCGCGAGATCCCCTCTCCGGCCTATTCTCTCACCGCCTTGCATGTCAACTATAATGTTTTCATGAGAGCATGAAACAAGGTAAGAAGGGGGGTTTGTGGAGCACTTGGAAGGTATGCTTTTGACAAGCAATTTAGTGGCTTTTCAATAATATTTGTAACCTTTTCTGCCTTATAAATTAAAAAGAGATAAAGGATTTTAATAAAATGTGCAAGAATTGAAAAAGAAAGCTCAATTACTAATAATTGTCGTTTTTCTATGCAGGAAGACGTGGAAGCAAGGAGTTGCCATCCAAAAGTGAGGAGCAGAGGAAGAATAACTGCTGTCCCTCCAGAGGGGAACCGGATGCGAACAAGATTGAGCAAATCAAAGCTGAATAGCCCAGGAAAGGAAGGAAGGATACCGAGTCAGCGAACGCGAGAAAGAAAAGTGAAGGATTAACCGATTGGTGAATCCCTCAGGATCTTCGATCTTGAGGGATCATTTTTTTACTTATCTTTGTTATCTAGATACCTCCGTCGTTACTTTTATATAAAGGAACAGCGTCATTGAGCAAGGGGACTACTGTTTTTATAATTTTAAAGTTTCAGAACAAAACTTTGATCATCGAGTCTCACTGAGACTTGGTTTTGTTATACATTTGTTGATGCATTAATATAAAAGACTTGGTGTTTATTTCATCTCTGTGTCTGGAGTAATCTAAGGTGGTGTACCATTGGCAGCTAAGGGCCCGGCTTTGAAGGACACTTGCTTTTGTATCATTATACTGCGATTTCTATGTGGTTTGTTTATCTTTATTACTCAGTAATCTGATACATCTTTCATATGATATGCTATGCTCTGTTGTGATCAATATATGAATGATTTCTCCATGTAATGACTCTGCACTGTATAATTGGATCTATTCAGGGTTGAATTGCGTCTTTAATCAGCTATTTCTGTAACAGAGTGTCGGTATGAATGTTACTGTCATTCGATCCATGTGAAATAATACTTGTTGGGACTTGAAAGTAATGTTGCTCTGTTTAGAAACATAATTATATCATTCAACATTCTGAGATTACTATATTAGTATAGAAAATGTATATATGTTTGATGCTTGTTGTTCCATAATTCATCAAGGAATGTTATTTCATAAAGTATATCTTATCTAGTTTGCTTGAAGAGAAAATCAGAGTGTGAATCAGTTGGTTTTAACTTGCAAGATTCAGTTCTTTCGATTGCTGTTCCATTTTACTACTGTTCCATTTCCATTTTGCTGTTCCATTTTACCTTTTGCCGTTTTATTTACCTGCCTTCGTTGTTTTGGTGTGAGAGAAGGTCTAAGGCTGTATTGAGCCTTAGCAAGACGTTGCCTAGCTCCCAGACCTATAAGTCCATGCTCTAATTTCCTTTTTATCAGTTTATAGAGGGATGGGTTATTGCTTCCATACCCTTGACTGATCAACTATCTTGTGTGATTTTATCTTTCAGATTAGTTCAGTTACGGCTTAGCATCTGTTTTCTTTTGTATCTTCTGAACACTATACTACTGAGCATTACTCAGACAAATAGCCTCGGATTGAGTTACTCTTTACAATAACAAAACATTCCCGGATTGATTTATTAATGTGGAATAATTAGAGGTGTGAGAGACCCTAGTTATAGCTCTATAATGGTGACATGAAAGAATTTTTTGGTGGGGTCAAGAATCAATATTTAATGTAATGTCGGGAAATATGAGATATAAGAGGGGTGTTAAACTTAGGAAAATGAAAATGAAGGGAATTATGAGTGGAGGAGTAATATGGGATTAGAACTTAGGATAGTATTAATACTCATGGATAAGGATTTAAAACTTAGGAATTGTATTAATACCCAAAATTAATATATAAACCTTAGGGTAACCTTTACTCTTCTTTATTTTTCTTCTGCACATGAAAACACGGTTGATGTTTGATTGTGGTGCATATAGACTAATAGCCTATGCATTTTAAAAAAAGCATAGAATGAAACCTTCATTTTCTTTTACTTCCCTAGCATTTTATTTTCCTTTGCCTTCTTTATTTAGGGCAACTAGCACCTAACATTTTATTGATATGGATTCTTATAAAACATCAAATTCACCTAACATTTTAACTTTTCTTTCTTTTTCATCCATATCCTAACTTAACATTTTAAAGTTATGTTGACTAATATGCTAACTTATCAAAACTAAATAATGTTACAGCATAACCTAGACTTGCACAAGTGACTAACTGCATGAAGACATGTAGTAAGGCCAGTTGGGGGGAGATGTTGGTTGCTAGATTTGTATACTTTTACTCACCCTTTCACCATTTCATGCCAACAGTGGTTAATCAATATCTTAAAACGCATAAGTATACCTCTTGTCATGTATTTATGGATGATTAGTCAATGAAGCATAGTCGTAGGGGATTATTACCTAAACGTCTTGCTAATTCACTTATTTCTATAGATTTAAAGGGAGAATGACCAGGAGCATGATTCACTGAATGATGCCTTCAAATATGGCACTGCTATGCTTGAAAATTGGTTGCAACAATGAATCAATCTCTTAATTGACACACTTTTATCCTCTACATTATGTTTCGTTCTGAAAACCACCTGTAATTAAAGGTAGATAATGTCATAATTCTAGGACCTATATTATTGACAAATTCTATGAAGTAGAGTTGTGTGCTGTGAAAGCTATCGTTGTTAAGAGTCATTTAGGTTACAGGAGGAATACGCTAAATTTGAGTCAGTAACAACATACTTGTAATATTCTTTAATTAATGACAATTTTATCTTATAGCCATGTCATGATTCGTTGATCTCCACACAACCCTAATCGCGGAGTTGGGCCCACTCCCCTGACTAGGTGCTATTGGATTAGATGTGTATTAGGTTTATTTTCATGAGTTTATTATTGTTGTAAATTTTTATCAGTGCGTTGTTGTGAGTGCTAATTGTTGTTACATTTATTACTTGTTGTTACTCTTATTTGTTGTTATAGTATTACTTGTTGTTACACATTGATGAATTTATAATTAATGTTCAATGTTGGGTAGGGAAACTATGGCTTGCACATACAGTGCACAATATCCTTGAAACAACTAGTAGAGCCCTGGGTTAATAATTAAATTTGGATTGGGTGAATTGCATGATTCATACTTGGACCCCAACACCTGTCATGACAGGGCTTGTGATGGTCATCTCTATGGAATGGCCACTGCCAAAAAAATCATGTGAGCTAGATATTTTTGGTATTCTCTCTTTAGTGATTGTAGTGAGGCAGTCAAACATTGTCCCAATTTCCAATTCTATGCCCTTAAGGCACAAGCTCCACCTAATCCCCTCCATCATGTCATCACTATTGGTCCCTTCTGTAAATGGGATATTCAGTTTATGGAGTTCCAATCCCTATCCACTAATAACTATAAGTATATTATTGTGGTTCTCAACTATTTCACCAAATGGGCTGAAGCGATGACCACGTTCAATAACACCACAAACACTATAGTCGTGTTCTTTTTTAACCATGCTATTGCTTGATTCGGGATTCCAAAACAATTGGTTTCCAAACATGGATGAAAATTTGAAGATAACATCTTGCATGATCTATCCTCACTATTAGGATTTGAGCATCATTATTCATCGTGTTATTAATCCCAATGAAATTGTGAGGTTGAAGTTGTCAATAAAATCCTCAAAGCTATGTTTCAATGGATGAACAATAAAAATAAGACCAATTGGTACCTTATGGTCTTCCTTTCATTGTGGGGCTATATGACCTCTGTCAAAACCACCACTAGGTTTACTCCGTTCCAGCTTGTCTTTCGACAAGAGGTATTCTTACCAATTGAGTTTGAAATCCCCTTTGTCCAACTTGTTTTCAAACTCCTCCTTGACCCCCAACCTATATAAAAATGACTCATCATTCTTGAGCACGCCAATGAAGACCAACATGTTGCATTGCACACCATTGAAGTGGCTAAAACGTGCACCAAATCTTAGTATACTGAAAAGTCCACCCTTCTACCTTTCATGAAGGTGGCCTTATTCTCATATGTGAAAAAACTCATGATTTCCTTGGGCATGGAAAGTTTAAACCATTATGAATAGGACCGTACATCATTTGTAAGTGTTTGGGCTAGGGCTCATAACTTTTAGAGGGTCCAGAAGGAAAAATCCTTCCTAACCCTCGCAATGCACTCTACGTAAATAAATTTTAGCCATAACATTTCTGATTGACCTATGTGTAATTTTTTCTTTCCTGTATTTAGGTAGCTTGCATCCCCCATCATCTCATTCATTGTCTTCTTATGTATTTCAGGTGGATCCATCATCCACACCTCATATTGGTTATGTCGATGGTGCGAGTCGCTTCTCCAAGAATCTAGGCTCAACATCATGGGCCATTTTCACACCTTTCCATTCATTAGATCACTCCAACAATGTCTACATTGGATTTACCACCAATAATCAGGTCAAATATGATGTCATGATATGTCTGTTAGTCAATTCCCTTAATCATTGCATCCTTCACCTTCATGTTTTTCTTGATTGTATCACACAATTGAATGATGTTTATCATGTGCGTAACCATAACCTATTTATAAATTATATACAAGTTAAGCTTTTGACACATGAATTTGAATCCATTTCATTCAGTCATGTTTCTAGAGCACAAAATAACTATGTAGATACCATTGCAGATAACATTATGGATTTACATTTATCACATGCACATGCAAGAATACATCCATAACATAAACAAATGGCGAACCAAAACCGTCATAAGGAATGCATAACTATATTATGTATCATAATATCCAACATATAGTGTTTGAATTCCACTACTCTAAACACATCTGACATGCCCATAACATGTTGCAAAACTGAAAATAGGGGCTCATATTTCCCTATGCCTAATCACTATCCTTTGGAGGATCCCGAGCCAATGGCATCATTTCACCGACTTGTAAGTCTTGAACTACTTGACCGACCTGTGGTACTCCAAAACAACCACCCCATTTATAAAGAACAATAGTTAGAGTTATAAATGGGGACCCTATTAAATTTTTAGGCTTAGGATAATAATATCTAACTCTAAGAAAGTACCTAGCAAAACGTTCCAAAACTAACTAAGGATGAAATTCATATTGTAAATCACAAATCAAACTTTTCCAAATGACTATGTTAAAACACCCTCGAAAAATTGCAATATGTGATTAAGTCTCCTACTATGATAACATCACCTTGTCATTTCACACTTCGCATAGTTTGCAAGAAACTTAACCATGCCATTAGAACAACCACAAACGATTTGCGAAATGTGATATTGTGATATCTGCAATCGCATTTCGCTTAATGCATCCGATAGCGCTATATTGTATCTCTTTAAGGACCGTGATGTGCTATTAAGAGCGGTAAAAAATGTGGAATAATTACCTTTTTAATACCAAAACAAATGAGTTGACAGGTTAATAAATATTTAGCGGCCCGAGGAAGGATATAATTTTCCAAGTTATGGGTAGTTATAATTGAGTATCTCATTAAAACCTTTCTCATGATGCAAAGTCATTTTAGAGAAGCTTTCAATCTTAATTACTAGATAATGTCTGCACTAATATATCTTGTCTATTTTAGGCAAGCAATAAATGACATGTCACTAAGAAAGGTGATGCAGAAACAAAATAAACAAACCATTTTTGAATTTGAGTTTATAGAGATGGCTCCTATCTTCGCTGAAACAGTTTGTGATGTTGTTGGAGGTGAAACAACTTGGGAAGTGATTTACAATAGGCCAGAGAATGAGCATCCTAAAATCATTATTACGAGAGCAACAACTGACTCAAAAAGGCCTACAAAACTTCAATGCGAAGATGCTTTCTGTTCTTTCCTTCATAGGATAGGAGCAAGAGATAAAATCCTCCCCTATACAAATATGATTAGGTGGATGATTGAAAACTTTATCGTTGAGGATAGGTAGTTCACGAATTCAAGGAGGAAACTCATAGGGTCATTTAGAGTAGAGGATTTGAAGAAGTTGTAGCACATACTTGATCCACAAGATATCTATGACAACACATTTATGCTAAATTTGCAAAGAAGAACCCAGACCCCTTCAAGCTAATTCAGGGTTGGAGGGTGTTGGACAACAAATTCAAGTATGACAAATTGGGTATGTATGGTATTGTCTATTTGCCAAACCACTACAACTATGCAGCAACCATGTTATGTAGATTGTATGGGTTACCCAATAATACTAAGTTCTCAATAGAATGGATTCCTATGATTGATGCCTATTTTAATTCTCATATCATGAATTGGCCTTCCATCCTATCTGACAATCTAGCCACCACCATTACCGAATATCAAAAGAAGGAAGCCTCCTTTTTCGATAACCTCCCTCCCTTCTATTTTAGTGCCTACATTATGGATGCTATCTGTTTTTGCATGACATTCCCAACCACGGGTCGGAAATGGACCTTACAAGATCCTTACCCAATCAATCTCAATGATAAACAAATATGGGAATAAAATTACATACCTTACTTCTATAAGATATTCCATGATGTTGTGTTGCCCCTACATAAAATAATTTTCAATAAGAAATCCCCTAGGTTTTCCCAAGAAGCTGCAACATACTTGCTTACTGTCGGCAAATATTTTATTGAATAGTGGTCCACCTACATTAGGGTTTTTGGTAGCACAATTGATCCACATGTCCTTCCTTTATATGTTTCTGATAGGTTATTAGTAAGAGAGATTTCCTACCAGACTGTGGGAAAAGGACCTCACTACAGTTCTTAAAGATGGCAAGGAGTCATTATGGCCCATTTTCCCTATCAAATGTGGTTCTTTTGCTTTAACCAAATTTTGTTCATGCTACTAAGGAATCAACACATATGGAATCCCTCAGGCTTCATAACATTGCTTAAGAGGCAATTTGATCCAAACAAAGTGGCATATGATGTCACTATTAGAGTAAAGCTTAAGCCATACAATCATGATGATAATTATTTTGAGGATTTGTGATAGTCAACCATATCCTTCGAACAAGCGTTCGAATGGGCAAAGGCAAATCTGAAACCTAAATATTTTCAAAAATTTTAGGAATTCATAGATGAGGGGCTCCTGGTGATCCCAATGCATCTATTAAAGCTCGAGGATAAGTCTACTCCAAGTGTCACTGTTGATAATGGAGGTCCTAGCTCTGAAGTAGACTCTCACATAAACACTGAGAAGGCACCAGATACAGGGCAACCCCAAGACGCTGACAACACGACTGAGTCTAGCAAGAAGTCAGTTGAGAAGCAAGTGATGATCACCCCGACTACAAAGATTGGATCAGAGGCCAAAGGCAGTAGTTTGGAGCAGGAGTGGGACCAGTTTAATCAGAAATTGCAAGGAACTCCTAAAGCCTCAAATACTTAAGAAACAGAGGAATGCAAAACTCCTCTGCATGTTCATAAGGATACAGAGCCCAAGTCTATCAACAAACAATATACACCTATGGAGCCCACATCAAAAATTATTCTGAAAGTAACTGAAATACCTCCACTTAATGTGTTCTATAGCGCTCTCCACAAGGCTATCGTTAGAAGGCAAAGAAAAAGGAGAATAGTAGATACACCTAAATTCCCAACTAGAAATGAGCTGATGGACATTGTTTGGAAGGACATTCCTTTCAATCTGCCTGAGAACTTGACTAGACTATCACAGTTCACAGGAGCATATGCATTGGCCACTATGGACAAGGCTACTGTGGTCTCTACTTTACTAAGGGAGAGAGAGGAGAGAATTGCACATCTCAAACAAGAGCTTGAGGCAGAGAAAGAAAGAGCAAATAGGCAGGTGGTGGAGCCACTGACACAATCGCAACAAGACATGGAGGTCCTAAAAATAAGCCATGAAGCTAATATATCAACCAAAAATATGTAACTCTTGGAAATGCAGCAATCCATGGAAAGATACAACAACGTTCCCACTATTGAGGAGTTCATCAAAGAGTCCATGGAAGGAAAGCCAATCTAATAGAGATTGAAAAAACCATAAAGACATTCTCTTCACAAATTGGGATGCCAGAATCAAATAGGCCAAGCTAGCAGTCACAAGGGTAGCTGGAGTATCAAAGAATATCATTAAGGCAGTGAATCACATCTTGTTCGCCACCAATCTCATTAAATAAGGAAATACGAAAAAAATGCCTGATTTAACTGCTATGCATAAATATTGGCAAGAAAAGGTGGGGAATCAAAGAGAGGAAATTACAAAAATGACCACAACCAACTAGCAGTATCTTGTTAAGCCACATAGCTAGATTATGACTCTCAACTGTTTGCTTCACACAACTTAAAGGATGCTGCCACCGCTCACCGATGCGATCTTCATAGGACATCTCAGGACTCATTTTGGGGCACCCCCTCAAATTCAAGTGATGGCCGATATTTGTGATTTGAAGGACAAGCTGGTAGACAACAAGTTATCCTCTTAGTTTTGTTTATTTAACCTCTGTTTATTTTTGCAGTTAGTTACCTAGTTAGGAGGAAGGTTGTTTGAAACCTCCTAAAATTGTATATAATCTAGTTTTGCACATTTAGTTAGAATAATATCTATACCCTTCTCATGCATTTAGAGAAGGGTCCGAAATTTTATAAACTTTTTTTTGCAAAGAATGCACTATTGTAAGTTTGTGAATGCTTTGGTGAAATTATGGAACATGATCATTTCTTTTAGATATCAAACTACTTTCCTTTGTTAATGCACTTTGTATTCTTGGGAGAAAATTTGATTTGAAGAAAGAAGTTGGTCTATGCCATTTGTCAAATGACCAAGACTTCACACATATGGTACTATTATCATGTATGATTGATTTTGTTTACATTTAATTAGTGGAAAAACTTTACTTTCATAAATTATATGTGAGACTTATTGTTTCTGTTAAGCGTTAATTGCACCTTTGTATGATGCCTAGCTGAATTTGTGATTTTCATATATAACTCATCATATATGCGATATATTTTATAAATTCATTTGACTAACTATTTAGTCAATGGAATTTTCTTTTATGTTATCATCTCTATTTAGTTGTGATCAATCTTTATTATCACATGTTAAACATATATCTCTGTAGATCACATACCACACAGGAACACCCGAGTTTATATTAGAATAAGTTAGTTAGAGAAATAGCATTATAGAATAGGTCACTTAGATTATCATTATTCTATTGCAAAGCACTCATGAACCACCCACTCTCATCTTAAAACCCACACTGCAAAACTAGTCCCATTATCCCCAGTTGGAGCCACCACTTTAAATAGAAAAGGAGATGCCTTAAGGTTTAGATTGGGTGGTTATCCCCCATGTTTTGGCAGCAGAATTCTGAGGTCGCAAAATTTTGGTGCTAGAAGGAAGGAATTCAATTGTCAATGGCAGATGAAGCTAAAAATCATTTGAAAACATTCATAAGAGTCAAAACCCATCCACCATTTCTACACCTTCTGAAATTCGTTCAGAATATCTTGATCAGAAGTCTGAAGTTGTAGGAACATCTGCCTCTTCTCTTGAAGTAGTAAGGCAACCACCTTCTCCAGATTACTCTCCCGAGTCTCCCAAAGTTCATTCTTTGATACAAAAATTGGAACAAATATCCATTTCTGTAGACAAACCAGAGAGACCCAAAGTGTTTGAACAAAGTGTTACCTCCTTATTACAACAAACTGGTGTATTGACTACACTACAAAGTGAGAGACTTGGGGTTAGCCCTTTCGAGTTCCCCATTCCTCCATAACATAGGAACGTCACTTCATCAACATATGAATCAGATACCAGTGAGATCACATTGCCTTTCCATCCATTTACTTCTCCTTCAACTTCTATTCAATCCACGACTTCTCAAATATCCACTTCTCCAATTAGTACTACAATTATCAGTACTAATCTAGTAGTAAGTTCTTTGCCATATATACCTACTTCTAGACTAACCTTCCTATTTTCTCAGTCCCCAACTCAAGTTATGGCCAACGAACCTTAGAAAAATCTTGGTGCTATTCTAGTTGCAAATCAAAAAGCACTCCCAACAAACACAGGAAAATGGCTACCTAAGTATAATCTTGACAATTCTCTCCTGACCGCAGAACATATAAATAATTTTATGTTAGCCATGAATCTCAATGGGGTTGCACATGAAGATGTCGTAATCAGATTGTTTCCTTATACTTTCCAAGGATCTGTTGGGTCTTGGTATTTCTCCCTCCCAGCAGGTTCAATTAGAGACAATGATACTTTTCAAGTATTTCTTGCAAAATTCAGTGATGCTAGGACCATAGCATCCTTGATCAATGATCTTTCTAATTTGAAAGCTAATCTAGATGAAATATCAAAGATTTCAACTCTAGATTTATCAAATTACTAAACAAAATCCCAGCTACCTCTAAACCTACTGTAGATGTACAAATAGAATGGTGTATATCATCTCTTCCTTCTAATATTGCAATTTTTGTAGATAGAGCCAATAAGGCTACCCTTGTACGTAACATGAAAGAAGCCTAGTCTGTAGAAAGAAGAATCATAGATTTGGAAAAGAGATCACAAACAGATGAAAGGAAGACCAAAAATGTAACATTTAAGGATGACTCTAAGAAGAAAGCTTCAAAGGACCCTTTCGATCTTGAAGGCCTTCATAAAGTGTTAAAAACAATGTCTAACGAAATGGTTGAAATTAAAAAGCAAGTCGTAGAATCCTCTGCTCCTAAGAAACCTTTTAGATCATTCAAAAGGAACCCTTATTTTGCATCACAACCCCCAAACACCATTTCAAATGCTAAATCTAACCAAGAAGCAAAAGCAGATTCGCCAAATGAAGAGGAAGATGAAACGGAAGAAGAAATTGAAGGAAATGAGATGTGGGATTTCATCCTCCCAACTGAAGAAGAGGCACACGCAATGCCAGTGACTACAAGAAGTAAAACTTTTCTTGACATGTCTATCACAAATCGAAAGAAAAAAGTTGCTACTCCTACAAAGGAGAAAATAGTAGCTAAGAAATCTAAGACTAGCCAAACCGATCCTATCCCTCCAGATTCCCCAAATGCCTAAAAATCATTGGTAATCTAAGATACGGTCGAATACAATATAGTGGAAGACATGAAAAAGACTAGAGCTAACATGTCATTGCATGAGCTCACTAAACTCAAACAAAAACAAAACATTTTATTAAGGAAGTTGAAAGTAGTTTCATTATCTCCTCTACCATCTGCTGTAGTTACTTAAGCTGCCTACAATATGGGAAAACCTCTCTCATCCTCAAACAAAGTAGATCCTTCTGATCTAGTTTTGATTGGTGATAGGTCTATTTCTTCTGTTCTTCCATTTCTGCTCACTTATGAAATTTTCAACAGGAACATTCGCAACTTCCTTATTCATTTAGGAGGCTTCTCAAATATAATGCCAACACTTGTGTGTACCAAATGGAATATTACACCTAAAAAATCTATAATGCACATAGTTCAGTTAGATAGGACAAAAGGCCAGGTGATTGGAGAAATAACATCAGTTTCAATTAGGCTTTCCTCTAATCCAAAAGTTTCACAAAAAATTGATATTTTGGTGGCTGATATCCCTGAGTTTTATGGTTTAATTCTCAGTAGAGATTAGTTTGAAAAGTTGCATGGATATTTCACAACTGATTGGTCTCACATGTGGTTGCCACACAACAGTAAACCAAACCAAATGAGCGTAGACTGAGATAAATTCATGAAATATATAGTGACTGACATCAAGGGAAGCAACGAACCTATTTTGTTCACTAATAATATCATTGGAAATTACTGATCTGATTCCTCTTTAGTATCCTTTAATGCTCAAAAGTCTTCCTTCTTAGATAACATTGTAGTTCCTCAAATCGAAATTTTTTCCCAAATAGATCCTTCAAAATGTCTAAATTTAGTAGATAAAGTTTCTAATAACTCTCTGTTCTGGACTCTTTGTTTTGACAATTCTAAATAATAATATGGCACAGGTGCATGATGCATTTTCATCAATCCGCAAGGAGAGAAAACCATGCTGGCTTGCAGACTTGAATTCCAATGCACTAATAATATCGTTGAATATGAAGCACTGATCCAAGGACTGTATAAAGCCATCGGTCTTAATGTCAAATATATGCAAGTCTATGGTGATTCGGAAACAATTTCGAAACAGGTGAGAAATACAATCCATTATGTCTCTGGGCACCTTAAACACTATCCATCTTTAGCTCAGAACTTTACTTCTCATTTTTCTGATTTCAACATATCTTCAGTCCCTAGACTACAAAACGGAAGTGTTGACTTACTTGCTAGTGTGGCATCCAGGCTTATACCCTTAGAAGATTTTAGTCTAGACAAATTTTCAATAGAATTAATATTTAGGCCATCTATTCCTGACAATGTAACAAATTGCAGAGTATTCAATAACGATGCAGATATAGTTAATTTCCTTACATCAGAGGGATCATATGAAGAAAAGATCATAGATGAACATGACCATGATCTAGAAATCAAGCATAATCATGATCATAACCCAATCCCAAAGTCTGTGGTTAAAATGAAAGATCTTTACGATCTAAAGGATTTATTCAAAAAAATTACTAACTCCAAAACTCAAAGTTCTACTTTGAGATTTGAAGTAGCAAACATAGGGTCAAACAAAAAACCTCAAAATGTCAACCTAGGTCTTGGTCTATCATCTGAAGAAAGAATATCATTCATTAGGTTATTGAAAACATATAAAGGCATCTTTTCTTGGGATTATGTAGATCTCAAGACTTATGTTGCCTCTATAGTTCAACATACCATACCCATGATTTCAAATGATAAGCCAGTTCAACATAAGCTTTGCAAAATTCACCCAAACCTTGAAAGTCAAATCAAATTGAATTGAACAAGCTTCCAAAGGCCAAAATAATATTTCCTATTAGAAATTCTACGTGGGTATCAAATATGGTACCTATAAGGAAAAATAACAAAGATATTAGGATTTGTATTGATTTTAGAAACCTAAATCAACCTTGTCAAAAAGATAATTTTCCCTAACCTACAGATTAAAGACAACATTCAGGACCAAGTGGGAAACATATGCCTATCAGAAGATGATTTTCAGACTCATTAATGAGGGTGCCACATTTCAACATGTTATGGACATTGCCTTCAAAGGTCTAATCAATAAATCAGTGGTTATCTAATTGGATGATATCACAGTTTATTCTATGGATAGGAACAATCATTTAAGTGACCTAAAACACATTTTTGAAATATGCAAGAAGTACGACATTTCCTTAAATCCCAAAAAATCCTATTTCGCTTTAACAGAAGGAAAACTCCTTGGGTTTATAGTATCCAAGAAAGGAATTTACATTGATCCTCATAAAGTCCAAGAGAATGGAAAAATTCCCCTCCCACACAACAAAAAAAACATGCAGTCATTCTTAGCCCAAATAAATTTTGTAAAAATATTTGTCCCAAATTTCTCACAAATTATTCTACCCCTTCAAGAAATGATAAGAAAAAATGTAGTTTTTAGATGGAACAAGGATGAAAGAGAGCCATTTGAGTTGATTAAAAAATCTATTATTAATGCTCCCTCATTGATGACCCTAGAATTTCTCAAACCTTTTGTATTATATACTTTTTCATTTGATACATCATATGCAAAAAATTTGACACAGCTGAACGATGAAAATATTGAGGCACCCACCTCCTTTTTTAGTTCTAACTTGCAAGGCACCGAATTAAATTATTCAATTGTAGAGAAACATGCATTTGTTGTTTTTCAAACTTTGAAACATTTTGTACCTTTTCTTCTTAAAACCCTTACAAAGATATTTGTACCCTACCTTGCAGTAAGACAACTATTAATCCAAAGAGAAGTAGGGGAGAAAAGAGCTAATTGGGTAATTGCACTCCAAGAATATGATGTAGAAATCTAGCCAGCTAAAATTGTCAGGGGCCAAGGTTTTTGTAGGATGTTAACGGGAGCTTCCCAGTTATCATCAGAAGAAGAAAAAGGTAATGAAGTGCAAATATTAGAGTTAAGCCTCAATGATACACAATCACAATATGCTGATTTGAAAATTTATCTAAAAAATGGATATGCTGATATGCGTCTTAATTATAAAACAAAGCGAGCTTTAAGATTGAAATCAAATCAGTATGAACTATTCGATGATGTATTGTTTAGGAAAAAATATGATTCAGTGTTGTTCAGATTCCTAGAGAAACATGAAGCCGAAAAGGTCATGCATGAATTACATGATGGACTAGCTGGAGGACCTTTTGGAGGAAATACCACTGCTCACAAAATCCTACATGTGGGGTATTATTGGTCAACGGTATTTAAAGATGCACATCAATATGCAAGGAAGTGAAAAACTTGTCAATCCACCACCAAAAGAGAAAGATAGCTAGCATTCCCTTTACAACCAGTTAACATTCAACAACCATTTGAACAATGGGGATAAGACATAATTGGTGAGATTGTTCCTAACTCTTCCAAATAGCATAGGTACATCCTTACAACTACTCATTACTTTAATAAGTGGGTAGAATCTATCCCATTAAATATAGCTAATACAAAAAATATTACAGACTTCATTAATCAATAGATAATTACCAGGTTTAGTTTACCCTCAGCTTTAATGTTTGACAATGCATCTTACGTTTACAGAAATACAATGGTAGAATTTGCTCTTAAGCAAGGTTTCAAGTTGAAATATTCATCCAATTATTATCTTCAAGGTAATGGATTAGTATAATCAACAAACAAGAACCTCACTAGAATTATCAATAGGACTATTGATCAAAATCACAAGAACTGGCACAAAGCATTAACAATTGCTCTATGGGCAGACGAGATTACTCAAAAAGCCTCTATCGGTTCTTCTCCTTTCACCTTAGTTTATGGAAAAGAAGTTGTTCTTCCCACAAATGTAGCAATCCCATATCTTGCCCTAGTACAATTTATCGATGAAAACCCTTCATCTTCTCTCCAGGCTAGACAATTTCAAATTCTCAAGCTTGAAGAAAAAAGAGAAAAGGCTAAAGAAACCCACTTCCATCATAAACGATTAGTCAAAGCTTCTTTTGAAACAACTTTTTCCAGTCAAAAAACTCGCGAAGTAGGTGAGTTGGTTCTGAAATGGGACAAAGCACACGAGGAAAAGGGTAGACATACCAAATTCCAAAGACTATGGCTTGGCCCTTTTCAGATCATTGAAAAAATTGGACAAACAATGTTTCTTTTACAAGACTTGTCTAGTAAGAAGGATTCTTTGCCCATCAATGGGGAAATTTTGAAAAAATACTTCTCCTAGGAGATAACCTTTTCCAATTTTGTAACGTATTGCTTCCTAGGAAAATATTGGTTAACTAGTATTTAATTTTGGCTTTTCAAAATAAAATCTTTGATAACCTTTCTGTTTTTTTCTTTTATAAGAAAGTAAGAGTTAAAAGGAATAATTAGGACATTTGAGTTCTAAAGTAAACTTGATTTCTTTAGAAAAACTTGACCTTGATTAAAATATTTATTTTACAAACAAATTCTTATCTTTATAGAATATGAAGCTTTTTTTATCAGTCAAGAAAATAATCTTTAACCAAGTAAGGACTTTCTGCAAATCAATATCTTAAAAAACTCTATCATTATCACCAAAAGCTCTCAAAAGAGTTAATGATCCACCCTATCTGTTAAAATTTTCCTTTTTTAGAGTGTAATTCTAAAATATATAAACTTGAATGATAAAAAGTATCATTACGAGCTTGTTTACCATGTTCATAGGGAAGTGATTAAAACTGATATTACCAACACTACATATCAAATAGGGTAATAGCTAATGATCTCCTCGATCAGAAGACAAGGGGTCTCCTCAAGATCCAGCTTGTTCAGTTTAGTTACAACCAGTGAATGGCATTGTCACTAGTAGGTTACCACACCTAGACAATTTCTTTTAAGAAACCAAAAAAGAAAAAAGATTACATTCAAAAGGGAAAAAAGGGACAAGGTCCAAGTGAGATTCAATCCAACTGAATATCATTTTGAAATTTGAAAATTCATACAGATGGGATAATGAATCATTCTTGGTTAAAAGATAACCCTGTCAAGGCTATGAACGTCTTCTCGTAGCAGAGGCTCTATCTGTGATAAATGAGTAAACACCAAAAAGCTAATCTACGGAAGACACTTGCTATATTACTTTAAACTTTATTGGATGATGCAAATGTTTATACTTCTATCATTACAAGGGTAAAGTAATTAAGTAAATAAGTGGAGCAAGTAATGATGATCCCAAAAAAATGTTGTTTACCTTATAACTCATGTAATCAATATTCTTATAATTCCAATTACTTTGAAAGGTTTTAGAAATTTCAGCAAACTACTCAGAGATAATTGGTTCTCCCAAGTAAATCGCCAATTGTTTTATTATGAAACAACCCCCCATTTATAAAGAACAATAGTTAGGGTTACGGTTATAAATGGGGACCCTTTTAAGTTTTTAGGCTTAGGGTAATAATATTTAACTCTAACAAAATACCTAGAAAAACCTTGCAAAACTAACTAAGGATGAAATTCATATCGCAAATTGCAAATCACACTTTTCCACATGACTATGTTAAAACACCTTCGAAAAATTGCGATATGTGATTAACTCTCCCACTGCGATAACATCACCTTGTCATTTCACAATCGCATTTCGTACTTCACATAGTTTGCAAGAAACTTAACCATGTCATTAGAAAAACCAAAAATGATTTGTGAAATGTGATATTGCAATATCCGCAATCACATTTCAGTTAATACATCGGGTAGTGCTATACTATATCGCCTTAAAGACCGCGATGCATGATTAAGAGCGGTAAAATGTGTGGAATAATTATGTTTTAAATACCAAAACAAATGAGTTGATAGGTTAATAAATATTTAGAGGTCCAAGGAAGGATAATAACTTTCCAAGCTATGGGTAGTTATAGTCAAGTATCTCATTAAAATCTTTCTCACAATCCAAATTCACTTTAGTGAAGCTTTTAGTCTTAATTACTAGATATCATCTACGCTGATATATCTTCTCTATTTCAAGCAAGCACAAAAGACATGTCACTAAGAAAGGTGATGCAGAAACATATCAAACAGACCATTGTTGAAGTTGAATTTACAGAGATGGCTCCTATCTTCGTTGATACAGTTTGTGATGCTGTTGGAGGTGCAACAGCTTAGGAAGTGATCTACAAAAGGTTGTATGATGAGCATCCTAAAATCATTGTTATGAGAGAAAAAAATGACTCAAAATGGCGTTCAGAACTTCAATGTAGAGATGGTTCTTGTCCTTTCCTTCATAGGATAGGAGAAACAGCTAAAATCCTCCCCTATACAGATATGATCAGGTGGGTGATTGAAAAACTTATCATTGAAGATAGGTAGTTCAAGAATTCAAGGATGGAACTCATAGTGTTGTTTAGAGCCTAGTATTTGAAGAAGATGTACCACATACCTGATCCGCATGATATCTGTGATAACACATTTGTGGCTAACTTTGCAAAGAAGAACCTAGAGCCCTTCAAGCTAATTTAGGGTTAGAGGTTGTTGGACAAGAAATTCAAGTATGACAAATCAGGTATGTATGCTATAACCTCTTTGGAAAACCCCTACAACTATGCAGTAGCCATGTTATGTAGATTATATGGGCTACCCAATAATACTAAATTTTCGATAGAATGGATTCCACTGATTGATGCCTATGTTAATTCCCATATCATGAATTGGCCTTCCATCCTATCTGACAACCTAGCCACTACCATTACCAAATATCAACAAAAGAAAACCTCCTTTTCACCTCCCTCCCTTCTGTTTAGTGCCTACATTATGGATGCATTTGTTTTTGCATGACATTTCCAACCATAGGTTGGAAAAGGAACTTATAATATCCTTAACCAATCCATCTTAGTCATAGACAAATATGGGAATCACATTACATACCTCACTTCTATAAGACATTCCATGTTGTTGTGCTTCCCCTAAAAAAAATAATTTTCAATAAGAAAGCCCCTATGTTTTCCCAAGAAGCTACAATAGACTTTCTTACTATCGGAAAGTATTTTACTGAAGAGTGGTTAACCTACATTATGGTTTTGGTAACATAGCTGATCCACACACCTTTCTTAATATGTTTCTAATAAGTTATTAGCAAGAGAGATTTCCTACCAGACTGTGGGAAAGGGCCTGACTAAATTTCTTAAAGACAACAAGAAGTCATTATGGCCCATTTTCCCTGTCAAATGTGGTTCTTTTTCTTTAGCCAATTTTGTTCATGCTACTAAGGAATCAACAGATATGGATGCTCTCAAGCTTCATATATTGCCTAAGAGGCAATTTGATCCAAGAAAAGTGTCATATAATGTCACTATTAGAGTAAAGTTCAAGCCATAAAATCATGACAATAATTAGTTTAAGGATTTGTTATAGTCAACTATATCCTTCGACGAAGCATTCAAATGGGAAAAGGCAAATCTGAAAACTAAATATTTTCCAATGTTTCAGGAATTCAAAGATGAGAGGCTCCGGGTGATCCCAATGCATCTATTAAAGCTCGAGGATAAGTCTACTCCAAGTGTCACTGTAGATAGTGGAGGTCCTAGCTCTCAAGTAGACTCTTAGGTAAACACTAAGAAGGAAACAGACACAAGGAAACCCCAAGACACTGAAACACAGTTGAGTCCAGTAGGAAGTTAGATGAGAAGCAAGTGATGAGCACCCCGACTACAGAGATCGATTCAAAGCCCAAATGCAGTAGTTTGGAGTAGGAGTGGGATCAGTTTAATCAGAAATTAGAAGGCACTCCCAAAACCTAAAATGCCCAGGAAACAGAGGAATGCAAATCTCCTCTGCATGTTCAAAAGGATACAAATCCCAAGTCTGTCAGTGAACAATCTACACCTATGGTGGAACAAGAAACAACATCCCAACATACTGAAATTATCCTTGCTCTACCCACATCAAAAATTGTTATGAAATTAACTGAAATACCTCCCCTTGATGTGCTCTATAGCCCTCTCCACAAGGTTTTAGTTAGAAGGTAGAGAAAAAGGAGAAGGCTAGATACACCTGAATTCCCACCTGGAAACGAGCTGATGGATGTTGTTTGGAAGGACATTCCTTTCAATCCAACCAAGAACTTGACTAGACTATCATAGTTCATAGGAGCATATGCATCAACCATTATGGACAAGGCTACTAAGGTCTCTACTTTACTAATGGAGAGAGAGGAGAGTATTGTGCAGCTCGAACAAGAGCTCGAGGCAAATAGGGCAAGTGGAAACAGGTAGGTGTCAGAGCAACTGGCGCAATTGTAGAAAGACATGGAGGTCCTTAAAATAACCCATGAAACCGATATATCAGTAAAAAATATGAAAATCTAGGAAATGCAGCAATCCATGGAAAGATACAAGTACATTCCGACTACTGAGGAGTTCATCGAAGAGGCCCTGGAATTAAATTCCCTTTTGGTGAAACAACACGATTATTTTTGCCAAAATATGTCACACATTACTCCCTCTCTGACTACTAGTGACTAGCTGATAGATAAGGCAATCGACCAGAGAAAAGAGTTTAACAATTTAAACACCAGAATCTTTGAGTTCATCAAATGGCAGGAAACAAAAGATGGAAGGAAAGCCAATCTACCCGAGATTGAAGAAACACATAAAGACATTCTCTTCATAGATTGGGATGCTAAAATAAAACAAGTCAAGATAGCAGTTGCAAGGGTAGATAGAGCATCAAAGAATATCATCAAAGAAGTCAATCACATCCTGTTCACCACCAATCTCATTAAAGAAGGAAATACGAAAGAAATGCTTGATTTAACTCCTCTGTATAAATATTGGCAAGAAAAGGCAGGGAGTCAAAGAGAGGAAATTTCAAAACTGACAACGATTAACCAGGAGTCATATTTGCAGTATCGTGTTAAGCCACATAGCTAGATTATTACTCTCAATTGTTCCCTTCACATGACTCAAAGGATGCTGCCACCGCTCACCGATGTGATCTTCACAAGACGACTTAGGACTCATTTGAGGGTACCTCCTCAAATTCAACAGATGACTGATATTTTCCATTTAACGGACAAGATGGCAAACATCAAGTCATCCTCTTAGTTTTTTTTATTTAACCTTTGTTTATTTTTGGAGTTAGTTACCTTGTTAGGAGGAAGGTTGCTTGAAACCTCCTCAAATTTTGTATAATCTATTTTTGCACATTTAGTTAGAATAGTATTTATACCCTTCTCATGCATTTAGAGAAGGGTCCAAAATTTTTATCAAAAACATTTGCAAAGAATGCACTGTTGTAAGTTTGTGAATGCTTTGGTGAAATTATGGAACATGATCGTTTCTTTTAGATATCAGACTACTTTATTTTGTTGATGCACTTTTGTATTATTGGGGGACAATTTGATTTGTAGAAAGAAGTTGGTCTATGTCATTTATCAAATGAGTATGACTTCACACATATGGTACTATTATCATGTATGATTGATTCTATTTACATTTAATTAGTGGCAAAACTTTACTTTCATGAATTATATGTTAGAACTATTGTTTCTATTAAGCACTAATTGCACTTTTGTATGATGCCTAGGTGAATTTGTGATTTTCATATATAACTCATCATATATGTGATATATTTTATAAATTCCTTTGACTAACTATTTATTCAAAGGAATTATTTTTTATGTTATCATATCTGTTTATTTATGTTCAATATTTATTATCAAGTGTTAAACATATATCTTTGTAGATCATATACCACACAGGAACACTCAGGTTCATATTAGAATAAGTTACGTTAGAGAAATTGCATTATAGAATAGGTCACTTAGATTATCATTATTCTATTGCAAAGCACTCATGAACCACCCACTCTTATCCTAAAACCCACAATAGGAAACCAGTCCCATTATCCCCAGTCAGAGCCACCACTTTAAGTGGAAAATGAGTTGTCTTAAGGTTCGGACCGAGTGGTTATCCCCCATGTTTCGGTAGCAGAATTCTGAGGCCACAACACAACCATATCTATTCACCTGCTAATACTTAGCGACTCCAAGGAAAGCCTAGTGCACTCATCTGTATACTGATCTTCTAGCTCATGCTAGTTGTGCCCTTTCACCCTAGTCAACAGTACATCAAACATATGGAGGAGGTCCTCTAGTAGTGCATCAATATTCACCCTCTGTTGTGATCTCAATCATCTCTGATTTGTAGCCCTAAGTGCTCCCGCTTGTCTTTCATATCCTATTGGCCTAACTGGTGCTATATATTCATACCACAAGTTTGAAAATTAGTACCATATAAACTGATCTTCTAAAATTTACATGCAACCAAAATATAGAAGCTATTAATTACCATATGGACCCCATGCTCCTCCTGGCAGTAGTGGTATATTAGGATCCCCTTGACATTTCATTCAACTATATGGATAATCATCTATATATAGTGGCATCTGGTCCTAATGATCAAGGAAGTTAGGTCAGAACACCCATCTGGTTCCCCCTCCTCCACCTCATTGCAGTAGCTACCCCCAGAATTGCATCTTGGGCTCTTGTGGGCCCCCATCATGGATATCTACATGTTGATGGATAACTCAAATTTTCTCAAAGAAGAATGAGGACACAACTATCCCAAATGAAAATTTATCATTGTCTTGTCTCCTACATAGTCCCAAATGTCATTTCAATGATGACAACATCCTCTGGGCCCACCCATAGTAGGTCCTTCCTAATACAATCTCTACAAGAATCATCTACCCCTAGTGATGTGATGAAAGGCATGACTACCAAAAATACGCACCACTATTGTGGTTGTAGCCTATTTCTTAACTCTCTCCAAGTCATGCATCGGGATGGTCGCACCCTTTGTACGCTCCATAAAATCCCCTATATGCCTCCCATGAAGCAATATGAGATATATCTCACCCACCACCCCTAAGAATGGAAATATTGTCAAAAATTTATGTCTTGGATAGGCATCTCGATCATATGTCCCTCTATGACAAAGGCCTCCTGCTCTGGATCCCAATAACTCACAATCTTGGACAATAGTGGCTCGCCAACCCTCATCAATGGGTTCTCCAAGAACTTCAACAAACCATATCGTGCTAGAGTCGCTCTAACTGCTTGGTTTCCCTAAACCTCAACACGAACATTATCAAATTCTTGTTCTCATGATACCAAATTTAACTCTGCCACACCTTAAAAATACCATTGTATTTTTTCAGTTCATAGTCAAAAGCATACACTCCTGGTTCTTAGCTTCAGCTTAGCAGAGACCCCGTACCTGTTATTTCCTTCACCCCAAAACGTAGTTTTTTCCCTCAAATATGCATTGGACACATTTATTGACCTATTTTCTACATTCCAGAATGTAGATCAAGGTCCAAAAAGTGTGTTTTGACTGTAAGGAATAGCAAGGGTTTCCCCTAGCCACCTAAAGCCCGAATCTGGAAGTGTAATCCACCAAAATGGATGAGTAAGGTTAATCCACCTACCTCCAACTCACAAATCTGAATTTAAAAGAGCGGTTTTTCTACTGTGATATCCTAAATATTTAGGGCATTCTCCTTCTCTCAAAATTATCCAATAGATCACTATGAAAATGAATTTGATTTTGGGGCAAGAAGCCCTTTTATAGGAAAAACCCTAGTTTTTTTTGTCACCCATTGCAATGAAACCATAGCTCAGTTTGATGAACCATTAGAACCATTGGAAATCTCTCAACAAGTTCTATAATGGGTCTCTCTTTGTTTTAGTAATTTGGCACTCCACCAAGAAGCTATTTTTTCCACGAGGTCTCACTTTGTCACCTATTAAAATCAAATTTCTTCATCCGGGTCACCCATAATCGGGTACTACTTTATCTTTGCACTGGTCAACCCACGTGTCAGTTTTTGTCATGAGTAACCATTTTTACTCATGTTTTAATGGTTCCCTTTGCGCCTGCCCCCATATGGTAGCCTCATCAATTCACCCTTGTTTAGAGCATCAGAGATGAGTCACCCTTATATCTATGGAGTCTGTTCTGAATCTCCTTGAGTCCAGTTATAGTGTTCCATCTATATTTGTGTCGCATTCATCCCATCATGCTCATATTTGGCCTCCAACTATACTTCTCTATCTTTAAAATGCCCCCTGTCTGAGTAATTAACCATCCCTTCTAAAAATGAGTCAATTGCTGCCAAGTAAACCATGCATATCATGCTCTGACAAGGGAATTCACTAGTCCTCCTCTCATCTTGTATCCTTCCATCATCATCCTTGGTGTCTATCTATATGTCACATTTACTATGGCCTTCGTACCCTTGTTGAGCAATCCTCATTACCTCAACTTTAGTAGGCCCTCTTTTGTCTACTTCAACACAGTTATTCTAGGAGAGTGGTCTAGAGGGAATTTTACCTTGGTTCTAAATTTCATAATTGTTCGGTGCCTTAGATCAAGTAAATGGAATCAAAATTTCCCTTTGACTTGGTTGTTTCTAGTGTGCTTGACTCTAGCTCATTATTGCATGATCAAGAATTATACACTTGATGGTGTAGTGATCCAACAAATTGTACCAGTGTTTCTCAGGTGTGTGAGAGATTTTCTAGACCTCATGCGGGGGTGGCCCTTTTGGTAGCCCCCTACATGATCAAATGTTATCCTATCATGATCAAGCCTTAGATGCAATTCCACATATTTGATGGGTTTAGTTTAAGCCATTTTCAGCTCCCACAACATGCATGTCTCATTCAAATGATCCTTCTAGATCTTTAGAGCACTTTCCTATTAAAAATTTCTTATTTGGTTGTTATTCCCCCTCACCATGTCCACTTGAGGGGAATTATGTCTCATGTACTCATATTATCATATGTTATTGTATTCAGTCCTGACCTCTATTTTCTATGTATATCAGACTGATTGTATTATTTTATCACTTTCTAGCCCATTCATTTGAGCATATCATATACCTTGTATCTCAGTCCCACATTGCTAGGCTCACCATTATTCTTTGTACTAATTTATCTCATTGGGTATGGGCATGACTCCCAACCTCATTTAAGATAATGTACTCCAAAATAAAGGAGACTTATATCACTTCAGTAGGTCTCGCCCCCTCTATTCCCCTGTACTTCCTTGCATTGCTTTTGTTAGATTCAGTCTTGTCAGTCCTCCATTAGAGATCAAAACTCTTTCTGCATTTCATTTTTAGGAGTCTCGCTCCATTCACTCAGCTGCATTCTGCTAGGGCACGCCATAATATGACGGAAAGGTCTTGTCATTCATTTCCCCTCATGTCTGGCACCTGTTGGCTAAGGTATTTTATCAATTTTCACTAAAGTCCATGACATTCAATGTTTGATCTTTTAATGGACGAGAGTCATTTTCAGTCATTAGGTCTAGGGATTAGTCAAGTTGGTCTTCAACCATGTCCAATAAATCCATGCAGGTTAGAGGGAGGTCCTTACAAAGTTATGATTTAAATATTTTCATCGTCATGTTGACAGATTACGACTGTTCTTCAAAACTCTGTTTTGAAGAAAAGTCAAATAGTGTGTCATTTGTGATAAATTTCAAAAAAGTTTCCGGTTGATCTCTTCAAGTGCAGCCATGGTTTCCTTGGCCAAATGCTATTTCAACAACCCCTGCAAAAAGTGCCAAACAATTTCATCATTTTAGCTAAAAATTCAAGGGGAAAAGTGAAATTCAGAGTTGCATTAAATTAGGAAAAAGAGCCAAAATAAAAACATTATCAAAGTGGGTTTTGAAGAAACAAAAATTAGAGCGATGACTCCAAGGTCTTTATATAAGATGCCCACAAGAAACAAAGTCATTTTGCACACCAAGGATAAAGAGAAACATTGCAAAGTCATTTTGAAGAGTTAGCACATGTTTTGGGAGAGGTTGGAGTCGTTTTCAAAGGTGCGACGCACAGACAGAGGAGCACGATGCACATAGAGAGCACGGCACATAGGGCACGACCCCATAGTTGTGAAACTACACAGGCGCGGTGTAGTGGGTTTGCTGCATGGCGCACACCCACAAAGGCCCGAATTTGTGCCAAATTTGCATCAAATCGCTTTGAATCCCTTCCAATTGCCAGGTAGGGTCTACATCTTAGTTGCTCATCAAATTTTGTGAACATGATGATGGTTTATGGCCGTGTATAGTTGCAACAAAAACTCATAAACCCTACCACTTGAAACCATCAAAACCATTGTTTCTAGGGTTGCAAACTTGTTGTGTTGATGTCAAGGCTCCTCTTTCACCTCTCATTTTTCCCCTTCTTTCCATTGTTCCCTTCCCACCTATCCCATTTTTCCCTATTTTCCCTACCCTAAAACAGTATTAAACCCCTATTCCCTGTCCCCTCCACTCATTTCTCAAACATAATACCCCAAAACCCTACCTTATAAAATCTGCAAACCCTCCTACATATCCCTAAACAAAATTCCCCCCATAAACCCTAATCCCATCATATTATTCTCCTTCCTAACACTCCCTTTTGCATTGTTCCCCTTGGTGGCAGAGATCATAACAACACATAGTTTCACTACCATCACCAAAAGGTAGTCCAAGCATAGTCCATATACAATAGTCATGGCATATGAGCACTCATCGGAATATGAAATGGAAACCCAAAGTGATTCATCCTCGGAAGAATAGGCTCCCTGGAGACATCATAAAAGTGGCAAACATGTTAGGGATGAGCCAACCACCCTCACAGAATTGCATGCCTGTCCTCTTGCTATGTCATGTTTCCAGCATCTATCATGTTTGGAGTTTTGTCAAAAGGTGGCTAATTTCCGAGTTCATCATGAGTTGGCCCATCTTTTGTGCTTCACCTACATGGAGATCACTCTATCTTGGCCAGTGTCACCTTCACACTAACACCTGAAACTGTCTCATTAGCAATCGGCATACCAAATGTTGGAGAACCATGGCACAAGAAAAAGAAGGTTTATCGTCAGCACTATGAGCCTTACATTAAGGCTAGTTTCTTGACGCAAATCCAAAGAGTCTTTCCATTCTGATATTTGAAAGATGAATATGCTCCACTCATGAAGTTGATCATGAAATATTTCAGCTGTGAGGGGAGGTTCTCCCGTTTATATGCCTATCACATCAGGTTGCTCATGCACTTTACCAGGGTATGGATGATGAACATCCCATATTTCATTTGCAGGAATATAGAGAGGATGGAGACCTTCATGCAGCACAAAACCCCTCAACAACAACTTAACTGTGCTTATCACTTTGCTCTTATTAAGATTTTGGTGGTTCATCAGTTGGGGTTGCAGGGCATTACTTGGGATGGCTTCATCTCCCGTGACCTCTGCAGCACTTCACAGGTATTATCAGAGGTTGAACATGAGATAGGTGGTCCTTCTCATTAGTATGAGCACCATGAGACCACTACTATGCCAATATCCATCACCTATCAGAGAGGCCGTAGACATTTGTTTGCAGCAGCAAAGTGAGTGTTATCTCCACCCGGGGTGGAAAGGGCCTCACTTCCGACATCGGAAACATAGGTACAAGACAAGGGCAAGAGGCCCATGCATGATGAGGGTCCATCAGGTGAACAAGAGGCCAAATTCATCCTAATTCATGATGATGATACAGATGTGGAGAGTTCCAAACTTAGGAGGACTATCTAGGAGCAGAAAACGGAGATCCAAGCCTTGTCTCTCAATTTGGAGAGGGCTAAATGGATTATTAGGTATTTGGAGCAAAGGAACAAAGATCTTGAGGACTAGCATGAGATCATGGAGCTGTAAAACATCCGTGAGAATCGCCAAGCTGCCCAACATAGGAGGATTGAGCTGACTCCATTAGAGCAAGCGATTAACAATGACCGAGAGTTTTGGCTCGAGCATATCAACATCCACCTTGAGAGACTATCAGAGAAGGCTGTAAAAGGACAAAACCATATTGAGGTGGATGGCTTATCACTACAAGGCACGAAATATGAGTTCAAAGGCTCGAATAAGTAGTTTGAAGGCAAAATTGGGGAGAGCGACAAAGAGAAAAAAGAGGCAAAAAGAGCAAGATCGACTTTGAATCTTGGTTGAATCCTCTGTGGCCTAGCATACCACTTCATAGAGAACCTCCAAGCCAAATTTAAAAAACTTTCGGGCAATTTTGGTCACATGACAAATTTTTGGGCACAAAATAGGGATTTTCTCCCTGTGCATCGTGCCACTGGCACGATGCTTATGATTGGGAGCTCCAAATCAAGAATGGTTTGTATTTTTGGATTCAACATGAAAAATTATGACTCTTGCTGCATGGCCAAGAAGTTTGGGTAGGTTTTGAGTCCCTAGTTGGTCAAAAACACTCAAAAAATGACCTCTTTGCCCCTATTTTGACACACAGGAAGCAATCTTGGGAGAATGAAGTTTTGGAGGGGAAAATGAGCACCCAATTCAGAAATTGCACTTGGGTTGGAAAGAAGATAGGCAAGGATTTCTAACAAGGACACTTGGGCACAATTTTGACTCCAACAGGTACCACAAAATTGCCTCCAAAGTGGCGCGATGCATATATATTTGGGCGCGGCTCACAGGGACCCAAAGGCCAAAATCACTTCCACTCCGCGTCATTTCGATTTGAAACTTTCTCCAAGTGGGCCCACTCATTTACACTATATTTTCTCGGCACCTAAGGCAAATTTTAAAGAGTGTTTTCACTAAAGGTTGGCTTCTATCCAAGTGGAAAAGCAAGGCGAGTAGTCACGCAAGCAATTCGTCATTTTTGTAAAGCTGCACGTGTCACTAATGTTTGGATTTCCATTTCCATTTTGTAATGATTTGAAAAACTCCCGAATTGTGGGTCGTTCTATTTCCCAATGGCATAGTCTATTTATTGTATGGAAAACCATTTGCAAAGGGTTGGTTGTAATTTCTGGGAGACTGTGGGAGAGAAACTCAGCTCTTCATTGTATATTTTGATAGAGAATTAATGAAAGGCAGCGGCTCTGGTTAATGAGATTCATGTGGTGTGAGTGTAGAAAATGTGTTCTCTTTATGTTTCATATTCATTTCCAGTGAAATTTTCTAAGTACGATAAGGTAGAATTCATGTTTATTGCACTGCTTTTGGGAAAGTTTCACGTTATGTGTTCTTCTTTTGTTGAAAAGGATTCATGTGCTTATGCCCTTTCACCCTCCTAAACAATCTTTCCATTCCACATTATTTCAAATTTAATTGCTATACTTTCCGCTTGTCTTGCCTCATGAAGTAATTTGTGCCTTTCTGTTAAATTCTCTGCTCATTGTTGTTTGTTGGTCCCATACATCCCAGAAACTCAGTCATTTATAAAAATTGCTTGTTGTTTCCATATTTATTTACCTAGCCTAAAATCAATATTCACTGTAAGTCATCTCAGACCATATCATTTATTTATTCACTGAGTGTGACACGGAGAGAGCCCTCTCCTGTTCTGGTAGGGCTAGCTACCAAACTGAGCGTGGTTTGTGGTTACCCTGAATTTCACCTTCCTTCAGCCTAAGGCAGATTTAGGTGCTAACAACTTCAACTCTCTCTCTCTCTCTCTCTCTCTCTCTCTCATTCTTCTTTGGTGTCTCGTGGAAGTGTATCCTACAACGTATTTTGGTCATACAATTTGGTCCTAATCCTTGTACGTTGGGGGGCAATCTGTTATCACGTAAAAAATGATCACCTAGCCATTTCTACTAGGTGGATCGAAATACACCATGTAAAATTAATTTTACCATAGTAAAATCACTTTCACCATAGGAAATAATTTAGTAAGCCACTTTTATTAAATTATTTATGATTAAAATTAGAAAACCCATGAGAATACTAAATAAATAATTATTTATTTAATTTTCTCAAGGAATAATTATTAAATCATTATTTGACAATTTTTCTTGTCCGTTTGACTAAATCACTTGTAATAATTAAATAAATAATTATATGTTTATTATTCCTTAATTTTATTTTGGAATAATTGTTAAATCACTATTTGATAATTATTTCAATTTCACACCTTTCTTAGTCCTTGTCATGTAATTAATAAATCATTATATTTATTAAATCTTTTTAAATGAAGATATTTGACCATTTTGAATATATTTTCCCTCTCCAAAAATTTAGTCAATATTATTTTATTATTTTCCATTTTCAAGATCAACCCAATACTTGTTATAAATAAGAGGATTTTCCATTCATTCTTCATCGTGATCATTATCATTGTCACCTTTATTATCTCATGCCATTTGAGCTCCCACTTGAGTTCTATCTTTGTTTTGGGTTTTTTTCATATTGAAAGAGGGAAACATATTGCTGAGCACAAGGACATCAAGGGACCCATCCCATAGAGGGGGATTTATAGACCCATGTTGTAAATCTTCTTCACTAGGTGTTATTAATAAAATATTATTCATTTAAAGTCTTATTTTTTTGGGTTATTGCATCGGTTATTTTTGTTTTTCTATGTTCTACATTGCACATGATATTTTTGCTGCAAGGTTTTCTTCTTTTTTCATCATAGATCTGAAGCGTAAACAACCACATCTTGTTGTTAATATCAATTGTCACTAGTGACTTAAGTGAAGTATTTTTGGTACACTTGCTAAGAATTTTCATACTAACACTCTAGGACAATACTCCATACAATAGTGAACTAACACACAAAGTACGTCCTATTGAGAGTATTCTCCCTAATTCTGGTCACAATACTTGATAGAGGGAAAACATCCCTAGTTCCAGTCATAGTACTTGACATAGGGGGAATGTTTGTCCATCAGACCATTCTCCCTATTTTCAGTCAATATACTTGATACAAGGATAACATCACTAATTCCAATCATAATACCTGACATAGGCAGAATTTTTGTCCATCGTGCCACACTTCCTAATTTTGGCCAATGTGCTTGATACATGGATAATATCCCTAATTTCTATCGAAGTATAAGACACAAAAATAATGTATGTCCATGATTCTATATAATTTGTCAAACCATTCTCCATAACTCTTGTTAATGTCGTCAACACTAGGATAACATCCCTAGTTCTAGTTAAAGTACATAACATAGGGAGAAACCATATCCATGACACAATCATCAAACCCCCTTAATTAGAGAGGCATTCTCCACAAGCCCAAGCTTGACCTAGAAATACACAAACTTCCATCTAGAAATAGGGTTTCTCAAAATGTTGGATATATTGTCATAAGTGGAGATATACTCAAGCTTCATTGATCCATTTTTCACCATGTCTATCATCATAGTTGTCACCTACACTTGATCAAAACTAGAAAGTCATCTTTGAAGGTATACTCCTAAACCTGCTAATTCAGTTGCAATGTCCTTATCCTTTGCCATACTACTTCATGCTCATCCAAGAGATCATAACACAACCGAAACTAAAGTAAAAATGGATCTAGAATTCTTTGCATCTTGACATGATCCATCATCACAACTTCTTTCATGTTACCCTGATCGGGTTCTCCCTCTCATAGAGAGTATATTATCTAGGAATTTGTCATAAAATATGAGGTAAACGCTTTCTAAGGAAGGAAAGGGCTTGCTAACGACTCTTTATAGAACCAATACCTTCTCCACATCTTCTCCCTCTAATACATGTGTTCTTATTTGTTTAGAGATAAATAAGATAGAATCATTCTTAATCCATTCATCCAAACCCATATTACCAAGTCTTCTTCAATCATGAAACTTCTTTTCATGTTCTTTAAAACCTGAGGTTTCTAAGGAAAATTTCTTGTCATGAACCTATCCTTCTTCCTAGGAGAACATTCTCAAATCTTGTTTCTATGTTGCCATCTTTTCCATGCTAAATCTTGACTTTCCTTGGGCATATTCAAAGCATACTTCAAACTACCTTCTCTCTTTGAGCTTAGGTCTAATTTAATACAATATCATTCAAGTAACAATTCTAGGAATTCCTCTTTCTTTGTTTTGTTCTTCCACTACCTTAAATCACTATCGAAGCCTTAGGAAGTAAAATAACAACAATAGGAATAAGAAAACAATAGAAATATAAAATAATCATATTTTGAGAAGAATGTCAACTCCCTCTTTGTATTAACATCATCATCATGATGGCATTCCTTCTTTGCTAGGAATATGATTTCTTCTTTCAGTGGAAATGACAAAACCTAGGATTTTGTCCATAAATCCTAGTATTCTCTTATCCAAGTACTATTTCTTGCTAGGGTTTACAAACCCTAGATGTACAAATGTGTAAAACCATAAAATTTCTATGTATTCAAGATTTTAAATTTTATTATACCTTTGAACTTATTGCAAGTTCAATAGATCCGTACAATTCCCAAGCTTAAGTGTACTCTGAAAAAAGTTAGAGATCTCATACATCGATTCTTATCTTTTCAATTCAAGTAGCCTTAAAATGACTCATTTTCTTAGGAAAATTTCAATCTCCAATGTTAAAGAGAAGTTCAACCTCTTCTTTACTATAATTTCATAGTAGAATCCTTTTATTATTAGAGGCAAATTATCTTCCGATATATTCATGATTTAGCAACTAACCAATATTAGGGATCTTCCAGTCGGATGAATTCATTTAAGATTCATAAAAAGAAATTGTTATGAAACCAGTTGAAGAAAAGATAGAAAAGATAGATCATTGCCTTAGAATTCAGCCTCTTCAAGGGGGAAACCTCCTTTACATTACATGAATGAAAAATTCTTGGATGATTCAAATGACAAAACCTCCTTTCTATATATAGGAGTCTAAGGAGCCACAATATAACCCAAACCGACCCCCCAACAATGAAGAATATAAAGTCACAAAAATAACAATAGAGGGATTCTACATGGAGCATAAGTAAATAACAATATGGGGATAATAGAGTGACACAACAATATTAATAAAGGGGTAGCAACTAAATAAGTAATGGGTTTAAATCAAAACTAGTATTAGGGGACCCAACATGCCTCTCTCCTTCCAAAAAGTGTTTCCTCGAATGATCGAGAAGTTCTGGTGCTTCTATAAGATAAAATTCCTCATCCCCCCGTGTGGAAACTTCCGTGGTAAGTTCTTCCATTCTATGATAAGATACTTCCAAATGATCAATTTCGTAAGCTGTCAAGTTCTTGTTTTCTGTGACTGATTCTATTCCAATATATTTCCTTCCTCGTCAAGTTCTGGCAATATTGTTTGAACTGGGAGCTTGTCGCCTATAACCTTCTTTAAACATGGAACATGGAAAACTGGGTGCAATCGAGAAGCTGCAGGAAGCTCCAATTTGTATGCCATAGTACCAATCTTTTGCAACACCTTGTACGGACCATAATACTTTGGTGAGAATTTATTATCCTTCTTAGCTTGCTTGAGGGACATTTGCTTATATGGTTGTAGCCGTAGAAATACCCAATCACCTACAACAAAACTTCTT
>APFE030842314.1:21775-89369 GCA_000404065.3 Pinus taeda | reverse complement strand
GTTGCAATACGTACCTTTTGTGTGTTTTGCACATTATTGAGATCGAAAAATTACTCCATCTGTAATATCCATGTTGCGGGATCCTTGCCATCAAAATTCCTCATATCAATTTTTGGAATATGGTGGGTCTTTGATCCAACATTAGGGTCTATGGAATCATGATTAACATTTCTTTTTTTCTCATCGTGAGTTTCCTTTACTACCCTTTCACCATTAGTGACCATTTCTTGTAGCAACTTATTTATATTTAGCTTCAATTCTTCCATGTCTGTCTTCAAATCTGTCTTCTAATCATCCATCTTATCTTCCATGCCATTCATCTTAGCTTCCACGCCCTTTATCTTATATTCCATGCCATTTATCTTAGCTTTTGTTAGCTTTTGTGAGACTGACATTTGTTGCACTTGGTCTTGTAATTTTGATATATCATGTAGCATTTCTTCCTCTTCTTCATGAGTCATGCTACCGCTTTTAGGTTGCTTACTAGGTGTTTGCATTTTCTTTCCTCAAGGCATCAGTTACCAATAATAATGCTCTGTTATGCCTTTTGAATTCTTTAAAATAAATTTTCAAACCAAGCTTAAGTAAAAATTTGAAAGAATCTACACACCGTTTTTCACTTTGTAGGAGCTCGATATTGCCTCTGATGTATCTCTGTACTTTTGGATCATCCAGTTCTAAAATTGTGACCTACAATAGCCCTCTATGTCCTCTTTCCAATTCCACCAGTCTAATCCAAATTGGATTCTCCAAGGAAGAGTTATGTGAAATCTCCCACAGTGACCTGATTATAGACTAGTTCAGTAGAACGAACTTGTATGACATGCCACGAGTCACTATTTCGACTTTTGGCTCTAAACAATATATACATGAAACTACAGTCTGGTCTCTTTCTTTAACTTCTTACGAAATTTCAATCCAATGCTCAGAGAGAAAGTTATGATGATTTTCCCCAGGTCACCTATTTGGAATGTAATTCAGGAGTCTACAGAAAGACCAACTTCCGAAGATCGTATCTCCACAGATATAGCACGAAAAGCTCTGAAATTTAGACCCAAGGTTTAGCGCGATTTATTCTCAAATGGATTTTTTTTTTAGCTTCTGAAATGTCAGAGGAAAAATTTTATAGCGAAATTTCCACAATAACCTATTTGGAGAAGCGAAACGCTAGAATCCAATGCTCTAATACGAAATGTTATGAAATTAGCTCAGGAAAAGATAGAAAAGATAGATCAACGCCTTAGAAGTCAGCCTCTTTGAGGGGGAAACGTCCTTTACATTACATAAATGAACAATTCCTGGATGATTCAAATGAAAAAACCTCCTTTCTAGATATAGGAGTCTAAGGAGTCACAATATAACCCAGCCGACCTAACAATAATAATATAAAGTCACAAAAATAACAATAGAGGGATTCTATGGGGCACAGTAATAACAATATGGGGATAATAGGGGCACAACAATATTAATAAGGGGTACAACTACAATAGTAATGGGGTAATCACTAGTATTATAGGGACCCAACAGAAATTAGTTTCCAATTCATTATATTATCATCATAGTAGAGGTAATATTGAAGATACACTAAGGTCTACAAATTACTCATTTTCCTAGTCTAGGATGGACTTACTCCAACAAGGTGAGCTATATTTCAGAGATCCTTTCTTAAGAATAGACTCCAGGATTGGAAATTCTAGTTTCATTTATATTTGACATTCTAAAAGAAAAGGGTACCAATTTAAAATCCTCCTCAACAGGAGGTCAATAAAAGAAACACGTAGCTTACAAATTTTTATACCTCGAGTATTGTATATATGATCATTTAGAGAGATTTAGAAAAAAAATTCTATCTCCAATCAATAGTATTATTTGGAATCCAACATCAATCTTATAACTTGAAGAAAAAATCCTACTTCAAGTACAATTTATGTCATCATATTTTACTGTTGGAAACTTCCTACGGGGGGGGGGGGGGAGGGGAATTTGAATTGATATATACTTGCAATGACATACATAACTATATTTTGAATAATTTTGTTGGTCACTTGATCTGAAAATGGGGCTCTTAGGATTCTTGTCTAACTTACAAGAACCTCTCCCACATCCAAAGCTTTAAATTTTCCCAAGTCTTAATAATTAACCAATGCGGAATTAAGAAATTCTTGAAAATAAGGTGTATGCTGGCATGTGTTTTTAACTATTTATTTGCTTTTAAAATTCAGTTGTTCATGATGATATGTAAATACATATGATAATAGAAAAATGCAGCAATAAGAAAACACATAAGACAATAATTTAATATAGAGTTCACTTGAAATGCTTGGGCTACGTCTCCTTGAGCTCTAGTCAAACTCGACTACGCTCCCTAGGATTATGGCAACAATTCTTTTACAAGATCCACACTCAACTCAAATGTTTTACACAGGAACATTAGGCTTAGAACACCATTTTATCCCTTGGCTCTTGGAGCTCTTCAGCTTTTTGGCTCTAGCTCTTGGATCTTGCTCTGGCTCTTGCTCTGGCTCTTGCTCTGGCTCTTGGCTTCGACTCTAGCTCTGGCTCTTTGGCTTAGGCTCTGGTTCTAGCTCTCAACGCTCGCTTCTGGTGCTTGCTCTGACTCTGGGCTCTTGATTTGGCATGTGGTCCTCTACTCTAGCTCTCTAACCTCTTTCTCTCGGCCTTTGCATGCCTCTGTGAGTCACTCGACCTCCAAGCAACTCCAACAACAATATCCTACTATCAATTAAGCTCTCTGGCTTTTCACTTGACCTCTGAGTGACTCCAAAGACTCTCTGCACATTCAGCTTTTTCTCGTTATTCACTCTCCTCTCTCCTTCTCCCCCCTCTATCTCTGTCAGTCTGCGGCTTTAAGCCATCTGCTTCCTGACTATTCGTTTCCACTTTTAGCTCTCTCGTTCCCTGCCTCTGTCAGTTTGAATCCCTTCTTTCGGTTGTTATAGTCACTGCAGCACACCTCACAAGGAAGTGGCGACCTATTCCATAACGGATAAGTATCATGTTCACCGGAAACACTCGATAATTTTAAATGGCTGTTATTTCCATTTACTCCAAGAATTCCCGCCAAACACGAATCTCTACCAACTCATCATCCACGTTGGACGTCAAAATCCCACACAATCTACTTTATGACTTTGTCAAATCTGGTCATCCATCGTTCACATCTCCATCGTTGATCTAGAGCCTCTAGATCCTACGGTCTCCATCCATATCACACGGGTAAGTTTCGTGACCTTTACTTGCACGATGTGAGTAGTTTTCTCTCTCATCAGGTAAACACATGTCACCCATTATATGGAATCGTGCGAGACTCAGTCGAACCCACTTATCACCTAAACTGCTCACGATATCCTATTGGTTTTAGTATGGGACCCACCTTTTGACAGAATCAACGATTCTCATATGGTTTTATTCCTTTTAATCGTGACCCAGAGCTTGGGGCTTTCCTTCACTGAGAGGGTCAGAAACTGCCTTTGTTATTTTGATTTGGCCTCCCGGTTTCCAATTTGTGCCAGTGCTCAGTCACCATGGGCCAACAGTCTGCGCGCTTTGATTGAGGGTCCTCATTGTTCCGTGCTGACCTTAAATTTCCAGTGTTTAGAGATTATTTTTTATAAGCTCGAAATCCACAAGACATTGAACTTCAGCATGAGTTTCATTACAGAGTTTGGGTAACTTTAAGAGAGTTTAAGGATCCAATTTGGATCATGCCTTCCCACTAAAAGAACTTTTGGCCCACCAAAATACTGATATACTAATTTGAGAAGTAAATGAGAGTAATAACACCCTCTTATTTCAGCCTCCCCACACTTGCCTTTGCATAGTGCCTCTGAACCACAATCTCTAACCACTTCCCTTCTTGGATGGGTTGGTTGTCTTGGGAAGTATTGTTTTCCTCCTTGATTTCATGCAGAACTTCTGCTATGAACTTTACAGAAGGTATTTTAAACTTATTTACCTTGATCCTTGATGCAAGGTGGCTCAAACAAATGTGAAGTACATCTGCTCCACAAAACTTTCATTTGTACCTGTTTGAAGATCTGCGAACAACAACTGTTAACAACATCATGTATCTAGACAAAAATTGGATGGACTAACTCCTGCTTCAACAAAAAAACATATTTCACATCTTGTGAACTTGTCCTTCTCTTATATATGCATACAAATGATTGACTAGATAACAAGCCAATAAAACATGCCTTTAAAACAAATGACCCTTCAAGTCAAGCATGTAGAAAAAGACTTTTAGGACTCTTTTCCAAAAGATGAAACACTTCATCATTATCTCCATTTTGGATACCAAGTTAGCTTCTCCCAAGCCAACATTACATGTATCTCATGCTCATGCATGCATTCCATCTATCAACTTTCACTTAAGTAAAATATACTTTCAAAGCTAAAATGAACATATTGTTGCAGCAATAAAGTGAGTTTCCTACTCAACTTCTTTCCATTTACCATTTTGGTAAGATTCTGCAACTTGCATTTATTCCAAAAAGAAATGCAAATAGATGCATCAAAGGACATGTAGTCTTAATTGGATAAGAATTCTAACCATTTCTTACCAATCCATTTCAAATGTCCCTCCTTGGTTTGCACATCAACATCAATACGTGAATCATACTGAAACACATCAATCATGGAATCTTTATTTCCATCCCTGTCATTTTCTTTTTCCACCTTCTCCTTCAGATTTGGTGGAAGCAGTGCTCGATTCAAGTCCAACACCTTTCAACAAGATGCCCTTGCTTATGACAGTAAGTGCAACACATGTGCATCCTATTGACAACATTATTTGCCTTCTCCTATGGACCTTTGGCTACTTACTTCTTTTCCTTCAAAAGTTTCTTGTATGTGGCCATCCTCTTCCAACATCTAGAAACATAATGGCTATCCAAACCACAAAAGGAACATGCAATTCCTTTTCCAGACTTTACATAATCAAAAGGAATGTGTTTAAAACTAGATTTATACTTTCCTTTCTGACCTTTATTGCCTTCAGGAGTAGGTGAAGCAAATGAAGAAGTGGCTTCATTTGGAACACCATCACTATCTTCAAGGCTGTCAGAGTTTCCACAATTCTCTGGTTCAAGTCCATGCTTCTGAACACTTGCATCCTGTGAATGATGTTTCGAGCTATTGTATTCCTCGTTAATACAATCCTCACACTTCTAAGGTAGAGGAACTACAATGAAACTCCTTTTTGGAATGGTTTCAATGGCCTTCACGGAAGCTTTGGAACTCTCTCCATAAGACTACCCATAACCAAGACCCAAATACTTAGGCCTTTCCTCAACCATTGTGCATATTTTCCCAATCCTTTTCCTTCATATCCCATCTTGGACATTAGCTTGAAACCTATGCCTCTAGTACGTTTTTCAAAAGAACTAGTATAAGCATTCTTAAAATATTTTGAAGACAAACTGGAATGGTTTACCTCTTCTTCAAGTTGATACTTGACCAAGGCTTCTTTGGCAACAAAGAGTTGTGATTCCAACTCATGCATCCTTTTCAGGTTCATATTTGCAATATGAAGTTGCCTCTTCATTTCCTGCAATTTGCCAGAAAGCATCTACTTCTCTTCCTCCATGGAATTCAATTGCTCTCTAAGTATGCTTCTCGTCCTTTCATCCTCATACATTTCTCTTACCTTGTTCATAATGATGAACAAGTCTTGCTTCATGTCTCCATCAAAAGAACTTGTGAAGAAAGAAGAATTTTAGGATTCACTTGTAGAATTCGTCAGTGTGCAAATGAACAAAAGAACTTCAAACAAGATTATTAAAGAGCTTATTCAACCACCGCTTACAACAACATTTTGTGCTTCAAGGATTGCCCTGAGGTCCTTTGGGATAGAAGAATGGATTCAACCCTTCTTCCTCCTTGTCCTTTCTAGACTGAGCTATCAATAACTTTCCCTTCACCTCTACAAACTCAAACAACAGTCAGTCTGCAACCAAGCATACAATCAATGAGGCAATCAATCCTTGACTCTCTAAAAACCTTTCAAACAAGAAATCTTTGCCCTATCAATCAAGCACTTTGATACAACTTTGTTTGAAGGTGGGGTTAATCAATCTTAAGCTCTGATACAATATGATCTAAAAATAGGGCTCTTAGGATTCTTTTCTAACTTACAAGAACCTCTCCCACATCCAAAGCTTTAAATTTTCCCAAGTCTTAATGATTAACCAATGTGGAATTAAGAAAATCTTGAAAATAAGGTGTATGCTGGCATGTGTTTTTAACTGTTTATGTGATTTTAAAATTTGGCTGTTCATGATTGTATGTAAATACATAAGATAATAGACACATGCAGAAATAACAAAACACATAAGACAACAATTTAATATGGATTTCACCCGAAATGCTTGGGCTACGTCTCCTTGAGCTCTAGTCAAACTCGACTATGCTCCCTGGGATTATGGCAACAGTTCTTTTACAAGTTCCACACTCAACTCCAATGTTTTACACAAGAACATTGGGCTTAGAACACCATCTTATCCCTTGGCTCTTGGAGCTCTTCGGCTTTCTGGCTCTGGCTCTCAGCTCTGGCTTTGGCTCTTGCTCTAGCTCTTGGCTCTGACTCTAGCTCAGGCTCTTTAACTCAGGCTCTCATTCTGGCTCTTAGCTCTCACTTCTACCACTCGCTCCGGCTCTTGGCTTTGGCTATGCCTCGTGCTTCTCTGCTCTGGCTCTCTAAGCTCTTTCTCTTGGCCTTTGCATGCCTATGTGAGTCTCTGAACCTCCAGGTAACTCTAACAACAATATCCTTCTATCAATTGAGCTCTCTAGATTTTCACTCGACCTTCGAGTGACTCCAAAGACTCTCTGTGCATTCATCTTTTTCTCACTATTTTCTCTCCTCTCTTCTTTTCCCCCCTGTATCTTTGTTAGTCTATGGCTTTAAGCCATCTACTTCATGAATGTTTGTTTCTTCTTTTAGCTCTCTCGTTCCCTACCACTATCCATTCGAATCCCTTCTTTCAGCTGTTACAGTCATTGCATCACACCTCATAGGGAAGTGGCCACCTATTCCATAACGGATAAGTGTCAGGTTCACCAGAAACACTTGATTGTTTGGAACAACTGTTATTTACATTTTCTCCAAGAATGCCCATGAAACATGAATCTCTGCCAACACATTGTCCATGTCAGACTTCAAAATCCCACACAATCTGTTTTATGACTTTGTCAAATCCAGTCATCCATTGGTCGCATCTCTACCATTGATTTGGAGCCTCCAGACCCTACAGTTTTTGTCTATATCGTGCAGGTAAGTTTTGTGACCTTTACTCGCACAATGTGAGCAGTTTTCTCTCTCATTCGCTGGACACAGGTCACCCAGTTTATGGAATTGCACGGGACTCAGTCGAACCCAATTACCACCTACAGTGCTCACGCTATCCTTTTGGTTTTGGCGTGGGACCCGCCTTTTGATGGAATCAGTGATTCCCATACAGTTGTATGCCTTTTCCTCATGACTGAGTGCTTGGGGTTTTCCTTCACTGAGAGGGATGCCCTGCGATATGTGATTAGTGCTTTAGCGCTAATCGTGTATCAGAAACTACCTATGTTTTTAGATTTGGCCTACCAATTGCCAATTTGTGCCAGTGTGCGGTCACCATGGGCAAATGGTCTGCACACTTTGACTGAGGGTCCTCATTGTTCTGTGTTGACCACAAATTGCCATTGTTCAGAGGTTATTTCTAATAAGCTTGATATCCACAAGGCTTTGAACTTTGGCACAAGTTTCTTTACAAAGTTTGGGTAACTTTAAGAGAGTTTAAGGATCCAATTCAGATCATCCCTCTTTCAAATTCCAATTCCATGATGCCATATGAGAAACACTTCAATATTTCCATAGATACCAAAACATCAACTTGTTTCTTATCAACATAGTCTTCTACAGAGATCTTTTACTTTGCATAATTATATTTTTTGAATTTGAAATTCTAATTCAAAAAGAGCTTTTATATTGAAAAATAATTTTTTGAGAGCAATTGAATGTACCTTGTAATTCAACTAGGCTTCAATCTTGAATAATAGCTCCACCTTGTAATCTCATGTAATAAAAAAATTGTTATTTCCTGCATTTTGTAACATATTCAAATGTTTAGTATAGTGTGAGACACAAGATACAGTCATTGCTTCACATAAGGTATCAAGTAGGCTCTCTTCTAGAAAAAAATATTTAAATTCAATAACTCAAGTAGTCTTATGATAATTCCACACTCTCTCCTCATGATTATTAAGAGATAACTCGACACAAGAAGTCACTAGGTAAAATCTTTGGAAAATGCTCTAGTGAACGAGATGAGGGATTTTATACTTTACTTCATTACAAGATTCAAACTATAGAGAATGATTAGGAACTTTTTAACTTCAAACAAGATTCATGACATACTACAGGTTGGTTGTAACTTTACATCACATGTATATTATTAAGATAAAAAGCGTCAAATCCACATGTATTTTCCTCTTTATTTTGTCTATTGATCTTCAAAATATGTATGTGTTCAGGATTGCTACAAATCTCAAACATTGACTTGAGATAAAACTGTACATACTTCGATATCTCAGACTTATATCCCTGAATTTGGACTTCAGATAACTTGATTACATAGATAAATATCCACATAGGATTAGACTTCGATTAGTGATCCACATAGGTTTACATTTTACAATACATAGAGGAGGAGGTATGGGCTACCAATGATCCAGAATTGGATCAAGAAGTTTACTATTTGGTTTGAAATATAACAAGGATACAATATTATGGATGTGAAATGATGATAAAATTAATATATTTTATAGCACCAAGGAATTGCAATTCAAATCTTACCACTTATAGCTTAGATATAATTTAGGCTTATCACAAATTCATATAATAGATTCATACTTTCTCTCCCCCTTCGAGACATGTCACAAGAGGTGCTAAGTAAAACCTCTTTAGGTATTCAATAGGGCTTCTTTTTCCATAGCTTCAAATTTTGGATCTAATAGAGGCATGAACCATATAAATTTGCATTGGACAAGAGAAACAAGAATTTTCACAGGACAGAGATAAGATCAAAAAAAATTCAACTAGCTTTGATGCCATGTTGGAAATCTAATTCAAATATCGACTAGCATAATTTCTAGACTTTATAATTACTTGTGGGAAGAATTATCATTTGTTTAGCCTTTATTTGTTCTTCATCAAGCAATTATACTTCATTACTTTTAACCGTTCAATTAGAAGAACATAGATATCACAAACAATAAGAGACAATACATAATTTTACCCTGGGAAAACCCATGATGGGGAAAATCCATCCAACCTTTTCCTTACAGAACTGATGCAAAAAGAGATACAATAAATTATGTTAAGAATTTGTTTTCATTGATGGAAAAGCTCACAAGGATGAAGGAAAAAGATGAATGCATGAAGTATAGAGATCAACTTAAGATATGTAGAAAGGAAAATTTGGTTAAGGTTTAGAGACTTGAAGCTAATTTCTAGTATATAAGATCACATAAAATGTAGTTGGAACCAACTTAGTTGGACATAGATTTTAAATATATTTAAGATGGTATATGGAAGTTTAAAAAAGGCCTTGTGGATCATAACTTATTAACAGTCAAAGTTTAAGTAACTGAAAAAGTCAAATTGCAAAGCTAAGTTGTTGGAGGACCACTTGGAGGAAGTTAATTTAGTGGTGTTTCCAAACGTGGCCAATTTTTGTAGTGGAGTGGATAAATAATGAGTCGAGCGAATGTGTCTGATAGAATTATGTCAGAAGTTGTTTTCATTATCCTATGGTGGGGACCACATAACACATCATCCCAGTGGAGTCTTCCCGGAAGGATAATAGGTGTGCACAAAGGGGAGTACCCAATATGACATAATGTCAAGAGGATATCAATCGAAAAAGGAACATACTTTTTCCTAGTGATGGACTCACTATACAAATCATCTTAGTGTACTTTCCCTGGATGAAATCAAAAGTGTGCACAAAGGGAACACTAAGGATGACGTAAGCCTAAGTGGAGGTTGTTAGGTCTCTATAATACTCGTATAACCCACTTACTGTTATTGTAACCCCATTATTGTTATTGCAGCGCCCTTATTGTTATTATTGTGCCCATGTTGCCACCATATTGTTATTGCTTTGCCCCATAGAATCCCAATATTGTTATTGTTGTGCCCTTACATTATTATTTTTATGTAGGCTATGTTTATATTGTGACCCCTTAGACTCCTGTATATACACAGGAGACATTTTAATTTGTATCATCCAAGAATTGTTTAGTTATGTAATGTAAAGGATTTTTCCCCCTCAGAGAATTTTTTTTTTAAGTCGTTGATGTATCTATTTGTAAGTTTGTTGCATAACATTTCGTATCAGAGCTTTGGATTCTAGAGTTTCGTTGCATCAAACAAGTCATTGGGGAATTTTCACTATAACGTTTTTTCTACGAATCTTCATAAGCTAAAATTGAAACCACGTGGAGTTGATGTCTTGGTGAACTTTGTGTATGAATTCCAGACCTTGTCTCACTATATTTGTGGAGATATGGTCTGAGGAATGTAGGGTTTTTGCAGGATCCAAAATTCCATCTCAAACAGGTGAGCTAGAGAAAATTATCATAACATTTTCTCTAAGCATTGGTTTTGAATTCTTTTAAAATAAAAAGAAAGAGGATGAACCATAGTTATTTGGGTATCATTTTTAGGGCTGAATGTAGAAATATTGATAGGTGTCATTCTATAGGCATTCATTCTACGAAACAAGTCTATGAAACAAGTCTATAATCCAATCATTGTGGGTGATTGAGAATAACACTTTATTGAAGAATCAAATCTTGGTCTAACTTGTTTAGTTGGAAAAATGACTCAAAGGGCTACTACAAAATGGAATTTCTAACATTCGATATCTAAAATTATAGAGTTATGGTCATTTGAATATAGAGCTCCTAAAATCAGGAAACAGGTGTGCATTTTGTTAAAAGTGCATAACTTTTGTTTGAAAAATTAGTTTGAAGTGATTCAAAGGGCATAGTGAAGCATAGACACCATTGTTTGATTCCAAAATTCCTAGAAACTAAAAATGTACAAACCTAGTAAGCAACTAGAAATTTCTTCTATGGTGCATGAAGAAGAGGAAGAAATGCAACATGATGTATCCAATTTATGAAACCAAGTGCGACAAATTTCTCTTTGGCAAAAAGTAATAAAAAATGAATTGGAAGCCATGATCAAAGATAGATGGTATAAAAAGGGACACGGGAGTTTTGAATGATGGCTTAAAATAAGACATGGAAGTAATGTTGAATGTAAAGATAGAGGGGTTGAAGGAAGGTTTGGCAAAGTTTCTAGAAGATATTCTCCCCAATGGTGACAAGGTAATCCATGAAAATCATGACGAGGAAAAACATCATATGAATTATAATTTTAGAGGCTCAAATTTGGGATTTAAGAACCACCACATTCCAAAGATAAATATGAGGAAGTTTGATGGCAAGGATCCAATAATATGGATATTAGATATGGAGCAATATTTTGATCTACAGGATGTGAAACCCTCACAAAAGGTGCATATTAAATCTTTATATTTAGAACCCAATTATTTTGTATGGTATAGATGGATTTGTTCTCGTAAACCACTTGTCACCTAGTTAGTTTTTACGGAGGAAATTATAGAAGATTATGAAAATATAAAGAGAAACACCTTATTTAGCCAATTGATAAATCTTAAACAAAAGGGTTCAATGGTGGAGCACATTGAAGACTTCAAAAAATTGAATATTAGGGTAACTGATATTCTAGAGGAGCATAAGATTGATGTATTCATAGGGTCTTTAAAATATAACATCCAACATGAGGTTCACCTTTGGGAACTTGATTCATTAGAGAAGGTATTCATGGTTGCAAGAAAAGCTGAAAGAAAAATTATGGAAAAAAGGAAGTTTACCATTCACAACTATAAATATGGAAGTGTTGCTACTCCTAGTCTTCCATAACCTACAAGGTTGACACTACAACAATTAGAGGAAAAAAGAGAAAAAGGGCTTTGTTACAGTTGTGATAGAAAATACACTAAAGGTAATAAGTTTCCTAAGAAGAAATTATTCTACATAGATTATGAAGAGGAGGAAGAAAAGGAACAAGAAACATCAAAAGAGGAGGATATACATGAAGAACCAACCCTAGAGAAGTATGAAATGATCCAAGCATATCTTGTAATGCATTCACAAGAATTACCACTCCTCAAAATCTCAAGATAGAAGGATATATGAAGAAGAAAAATGTAATAGTGTTGATTGATTTGGGTAGTACCCATAATTTTATTCATTTTAAGATGGCCAAGGAATCACATTTTTTCCTATATCTAGCACTAGAGTGTCAAGTGATGGTTGCAAATGGAGGAACTATAAATTTCTCTCAAACATGCCATGATATCAAGCTAACCATGGGGGAATATGTATTGAATGGTCCAATTATTTCCATTCCAATGGAATGATTCGAACTTAAACAAGAACACAAAAAATCAGAGATATAACCATAGATACAGAGATGCAACAAAAATAACACTTCATTTCATTAATAAAAAAATATTAAGTATGCTTACAGACATAATGGAAATAAACTAGCTCAGACAATGGTAGCTTATCTCTGATAAGAGATGTGGCAGCTAAATTCCTCCAAAATATGTTAAAAAGAGGCTTAAGGGCCTATTTATTATTGAAAAACAAGAGGAAAACCTAAACAACTAAAACCCTAACCCTAAGAGATGCAACACCAAGAGTTTGTGGGTCCCAATGGGGTTAGTTGGGAAACCAAGTTCCGAGGGTCATAACTTGGTCATATTACCTCTATTGATCATGTATGACACCTATTTAGAAATGTATCTCTAATTACTACAAGATTTGGGACAATCAAACCTAAAGAGAACATTGCTTAGGGTGTCAAAATGGCTCTCGAAGTTCAAGACCTGAAAAACTGCTAAAAATAGCAAATGTTGAAATACAAATGGAAACAAATGAAACCAACTAGAGATCTAGGTGGAATAGGTGGGCAGCCACCAATATCGACCAATATTAAACCCACCCCCCTTAGGAGGTAATGCTTCCCATTGCATGCAAAGCCTCCATGAAGTGAGGAAATTTCTATTAAACCTCATCGCTAGTGAACCATTTGCCCTGGTGAAGCAGTTGGACTGCTTTGACAACTCGATATAGTTGGATCCTCTTTTGGAAAGTGTCCTTGAGCTGCTTCTACATGATATGATTAGTTATGGCATGTTCCATTCAGTTTAGTTTGATATCTATTGGTGTGATTTGTTTTGCAATGTCGGATATGTCCAACAATGGTGGAAAGTATGACCGAAGGAGGTCTACATTGAACACTAGGTGCAGACCAAGGAACAGTGGGATGCCAAGTTCAAAGGAATTGTCACATACAACCTTAGTGATGGTGTATGGCCTATATCGAAGTGGGTGAAGCTTGTGGCAGGGTCGAGTGAGGCACTCCTTATGCAAATGTAGTCAAACTTTGTCGTCCACCTCGAACTTGTGCAACACTCGATGTTAATCATGGAGCTGCTTTTACTTAACATTGCCTCTATCCAATATATCATGGACCTACTAGAAGATGTGTTGAATGTGCTCAATGAAGATGTTAGCCCTGTTAGCTTCCGACTGGACGTGAGACGAATCTTCCTGAGTAACTGCAAATGGTATGGCCACATCAATGGGACATAATGACTGAAATCCTAGCCCTACCTGAAAGGTGCTATGGTATGTTGATATGTGGAGGGATTTGTTGTAGCTATGTTGGACATAAGGGAGGCTTTCATCCCATGTGCATGGATGCTTCGAGTTGTACATGTGCAGGATGTGTACGATCATCTTTTCGACAACCTCTGTTTGGCCATTTTGGGGATGAAAAGCCATGGACTTAGTAATTTTTGTATCTAGCATTGACCAGAGACTTGACCAAAATTCACTCAAGAATCTATTGTCCCGATCTGAATAAATGGAATATGGGATCTAAAAGTGTACCCACACTCGCTCAAAGAAGATCTTAGCAGTGGCCTTTGCTATGATACTCTTCTTGTAGGCTACCATGATTGCCATCTTAGAGAATTTGTCGATGACCACAAAAAAATAGTCATTCTCATGCTTAGTAGAAGGAAGGCCTCACATGTATTCCATGGATATAGATTTCCAAGGTCGACTAGGAATTATAGGAGTATATAGGCCTTGTTTCTTGATGGTTGGTTTGGCAATGGCACAAGCGGTGCATGATCTAATGTGCTTCCCAATATCATAATGAAGATTCCACCAATAAAAAGTATTTTACAGTACTGCCAATATTTTCACTACTCTTAAATGTCTAGTGACCTCACTGTAGTGTGATACCCAAATCATCTTGGCAAGCTCACTCGAAGGAACACATATGTTTCCCAGGTGGCATAACAGTGCATTTGGGTGAAAATTTGAAACTTTCTTCCCTTCCAGGAGTGTCTGGGATATGTTACCAAATTTTGGATTGCTTTGGTAAAGACGTGGCCACCCCGAATTCTGATGCCCACAAGAGTCGAGCATAGTTATCAACACCATGATTGGTGGTCGGCTGAAGCAATCTACAACATTGTTGGTGCTACCCTTCTTGTACTTATGTTGGCATTATGATACAAGTGTTTTCCTTGATGGAAACTCACTCAGAGGTCAATTCAGTTTTGGTAAAAGGAAATTCATAATACAAGAGGTATATTCAGAGGTAACAGGGCAGTGGTACAAAAGATCGCGAATATGGATCTAAGGTCTACTAACCAGAATAAATAAGGTAAATGAAAAGGCTGATGAAAATCAATTTAAAGAAGCATACACAGGTCCGCTTAATCAAAAAATCATATACACACTAGTATATAGAACAAAAAGAGTGTATATGTATACACGCACTCCCACAGGAAGAAAAGCACGTACATGTTGCAAAACCAAGGTTTTGGTCCAAGGTATTTGGTCCATGGTATTGACCCTAGGTATTTGGTCCTAGGTATTTGGTCCAAGCTATTTGGTCTGTGGTATTGACCCTAGGTATTTGGTCTAAGATATTTGTCCTAAGTGGGGTTCGTCCAAGGTATTGATAAAGGATCTAACTATATAATGTGGAGAAGATCAAAGGGATAAACATATAAATAATGAATACTTTTTGAAGTAAAAGAAAATGTGCAAGTGTATGGGTTTCTAGGAATACTTTTATTTGAAGTATATTTTAGAGGGGCTATATTTTTGATTTGATCTAAAATACTTAGTGCACCTTGAATTCAATATTGGATCAGGACCATGAGACCTGAAACAACTTATTATTGAATTATCTGATATTGGGCTAGATCTGATCATGTACATCTATTTTATTCTTTAAATATCGTGATCTGGTTTTGTTTAATGTCTGGAAGTGCAACAAAGTTATGAAGTATGTATTTGCAGAACTTTATGTTAGTTAGCTTTGGTGAAGGTGCATATACATGCTGGTTTAGCTCTTCCAACTAGTGTATGAAAAAGAAAAGCTTGACATTCAAGGATGATTGATCTATCAGATGAGTGATGTTGTTTTACTTTTGTCTGTCAATGAAGTCTTCTTAGATCTGAATGTAAAACTTAGTAAGGAGTTTGATATCTGATTAACTAATTGCATAAATGAGAAGGGTGATCTCTCCTGCTACCTGTGTAAAGCTCTATAGATAGATAGTAGATGGCCTGTACATTGTTGGTTGGTATAGACTTGATTCAAAAGTTTAATGTTTCAGTAATTTTGAAGGTATATGAAGGTTCGATTACTAGAAGTAGCATATACATGCAGGTTGGTTTTAGCAAAGTAGCATGTACACTTTGATGCATGGTTTTTGAGGTTACAAATGGTTCTGAGTGATGATGTAGGTTTCTCGCTTCAACAAAGTATTCATGTGTTAGTGATTTGATTATTCAGATTAACTAAATGTTGGTTGATGCAGTTTAAGTTTCAAAGTTTTTGATGGGTCTAGTATAAAAATTTGATGAAACAAGACCTTCATCTGTATTGTTGTGTACCAAGAGCATCTAGTCTGAAAATTTATGAAACGTGGTCCCTGGAAGAAGAGAGAAGGCCGTGGCCTTCTGTAGGTCAGTGCCTACGTACTAGTAAACTCATTGGCTAGTACAAGAGGTAGGGGGTTGCAGCTCCCTTGCAGTAGAAGCTGGAAAATGAGAGAAGGTTGTATCCTTCTGCACCGGGGTGCCTGTGTACTAGTATGAGTCCGCACCAATACAAGATTGTAAACATATTTTATTATTATTGAAAGAAGACAGAGACGACAAAAACATGTGGTTTTCAACCAAATTGGGTTTCCACCTAAATATTTGTCTTCATGTGTATTTCTTATGTGTGATGCTTTATTCTATTTTTACTGCACTGTCTAATAAGTTACTGATGCACTGGTTTAAGATCAACACATGATAAATTGTCTTAATCACAAGTTCTCTGGATATACATTGGTTTCTGTAATGACAGTTGTGTATACATGCTAGTTCACTTTATTGAAGTAGCGAATATAAATTTTTTTAGGAAATAAAATTCTTGATCTGATAATAGTAATTCACCCCCCCCTAGTATTATTTCCAACAATTGATATTAGAGCAGGTCCTTTAGAAGAAGCTTGATTGCTTGAAGGTAGATCTTTCAAGATGAATAATTACAAAGGCATGGGATCCATTAGACCACCAATCTTCAATGGGAGCAACTTAGTATATTGGAAAATAAGAACCAGAGCCTATCTACAATCGCTTGGAACCAATTTTTGAGAAATTGTGAAAGGGGGATATCAATTTCTAGCAACAATTCCTACAGACTCTACAGGTATGAAGTTATACAAAACTAACGCCAAAGATGTCAATACATTATTAGGAGGTCTGTCAGAATCAAAATTTGTCAAGGTAATGCAGCTCAAGACAACCAAAGAAATATGGGACAAAATCATTCAGAGCTTCGAAGGAGACTCAAGTAAAACATGCTAATCTTCAAACTCTCAGAATTCAATATGAAACTCTTAAGATGCATAATGATGAGAGTATATCCAGTTACTTTTTACGTATAGATGAGATTTTTAATTGTGCGAAAAATTTAGGTGAAGAAATAAAGGAAGTTACTTTAGTTGAGAAAATTTTGAGATCTTTGTCTTCTAAATCTGAGTCAAAAGTGTTTTCTATACAAGAAAAACAGGATCTTCATACTATCACTGTGACTCAGCTTCCTGGAATCCTAACTACCTTTCAAATGAGAAAAGGAGGTCAATCAGATGTGAGAGAAGTTGCATTTAAAGCATCAACAAAGGGAAAATAAAAGGAAGAGAACAATGAATTAGGACACATTTCTGAAGAAGAAGATGAGGTAAATTTTGTCAAGAAGCTTAAACAAGGTTCTGGAAGGTTCAGAGGTAAGAAACCTCTCAAATCCTTTGCTTATGGTAGAGTTGGTCACTATGTTGCCAAATTTCCTCATAAAGATAAATTTGACAAAGGGAAGAAATATGCAAAAGGCAATAGGAAACATATTGTGAATAGAAGGAGTTACTATATGCATGAAGATAGTGATGGTTTATCTAATAGTGATGAAGATGAAACCTAAAAAGATTATAAACTTCTCATGGCTTATGACAATGATGATTTTTTGGATGCATTAGAAGAGGAATACTTTCATGAAGAAATCCCTAAACTCAAAATCTGTTTAAAATAAAAGAATATGATCATAGATACTTTGACACACCAACTTCCTGAAAGAGAAAAACATAATGAAAATCTAGAATGTGAAATTGTGGGTCTAAGAAAAGATCTTGAGAAGACAAAATCTATCAACCTTAGATTTGCTAAAGGATTAGAAACTTTAAATGAAATTATCAAAACTCAGTGTTCTCCCATGATAAAGACAGGTCTTTGATATACTGAAGAATCATCTCATTCACAGAAGACATCAACCTCCACCAGAAGCTATATTGATGTAACAAAGAATAGTGAATAGTATGTTAATCATCAGTAAAGGCCTAAAACCAATTATCAGGTAATTCATACTCAATTTACTCTAAGGATGAATATCAATAGAAGCTGCAACCAACAAGTAAACAATGTAAAAAGATTCTATGGTCGCATAAACATTTTTAATGGGCAATGTTTTTCCTGTCATAACTTTGGGCACAAGGCTGCTCAATGTGTTGCTTACAAAACCATCATGACTAGAGAAGCACAAAATCAAAGGAGTGTCATAGGAATCGAGAAAAGTTCCTATAATAACTTTTCTCCTATTGAAAATGAAATAGAATTCTCGATTTACAACAACTTTGGTGATGAAGAATCTGAATGCAGGAGAAAATTTTGGCCAACACTTCAAAAGGAGGAAACGCCATTAAAACCCAAGATATGGAGAAGGAACGAATCTCAATCATAAATATGTGGTATAGCCTTGTATGTAGAAGGACAAGAAAATCAGTCGTACATCAACATTGGATGCCCCAAACACATGGCATGTGATAAAGATAATCTTGACTCATATAATGCTTTAGAAAAAGAAAAGAATGTCTCATTTGGAAATGACACTCCAACTGTCATTAAAGGTAAAGATTCTATTTTCTTGAAAGAAAAGGTTAAAGATGGAAATGTTATGAAGGTAGATGGTTTAAAGCATAAACTATTGATTGTCAGTCAAATGTGTGATCAAGGAAATAATGTGGTGTTTTGATAAAAAGGATGTGTTGTTCATGAGCTTGATATAGGAAAGACCTTGCTCAAGGGTACAAGAACTCGAAACAACTTATACATACTCAATGGAGGACAACAACATTTCTATCTAAGAAAAATAGATGAAAACTGGCTGGGACATAGAAGATTGGGACATCTAATATTTTCTCAAATAAGAAAAGCATGGAGGCTCAAAGCAGTTCATGATCTTCCTGATAATAGCATCCCTGAAAATACCATATGATAGATATGTCAAATCGGTAAGAAAACCATAGTTCACTTCATTTAAAAGGAAGGGTCAGCAAGTAAGCCTCTTGAACTTATCCATACTAATTTTTGTGGACCAACAAGGAAAAAGTCACCTTGTGGACAAGAACACTTTATTTTGTTTATTGATGATTTTTCTAGAATGTGTTGGAAAGGTCTTCTAAAGCATAAAGATGAAGCATTTGAAAATTTCAAAGCCTTCAAAGCTTTGGTTGAAAATGAATCAGATCGAAAAATCAAATGTCTTAGATCTAATTGAAGGGGAGAATTCATATCAGATGAATTATTTGACTTTTATGAGCAACATGGAATAAAAAGGAAATTCTCCACCGCAAGAAATCCTCAGCAGCATGGTGGGGTAGAAAGGATGAACGAAACAGTTCAACAAATGGCTCAAGCTATGCTAGATGAATCTGGAACTCCTGCAACCTTTTGGGGTGAAGCTGCATTTGTTGTCGTGACTATTCTCAACAAAGAAAATGTTCGGGTAAATAGCACTTAAACTCCACATTAACTTTGGTATGGTAAGCCTCCTACTATAAAATACTTTAAATTTTTTGGAAGCAAATGTTTTATCAAAAGGACTAATCAAAAACTTGGTAAGTTTGAACCCAGAGCAGACGAAGGTATTCTTCTTGGTTATTCTTCCAGAAGTAAAGGATACAAATGTTATAATAAAAGACTTTGGCAATTGTTGAAAGCATTGATGTTATAGTTGATGAAGCATGCAGAAATCTAGAACAAATGAAATTAACCAAGGAATATGACAATGAGGAAGATGGGGATTGCTTTCCCGCTTCAAATCAAAATGATATTGAAGAAGAAACCAATGAAGCATTTGAAGACAATACAAAAAATAAGGAAAAGACTCCATCCAGGTATGTTCAAAAGAATAATCCATAGTCTCGAATTCTAGGAGAAAAGGGGGTTGGTGTATAGAAAAGAAGAATTCTTATAGGGACCTCAAGCACTCTAGCATCACTATCCTCCACCGAACCTTAAAATGTAAATGAATCCTCCAAAGATGAATGTTGGGTCAAGGTCATGGATGAAGAACTTGAGAAAATGGAAAAGAATGATACTTGGGAATTAGTTCCTAGACCTCATGATAAAAACATTATAGGAACAAAATGGATATTTAAGAACAAGCTGAATGAAAATGGAGAAGTTAGTACAAACAAGGCTAGATTGTTTTTACACCTTTTGCTTGATTTGAAGCCATAAGGATGTTTCTTTCTCTCTCTAGTTTTCAGAAATTCAAAGTATATCAAATGAATGTAAAATCAACCTTCTTTAATGGAGATTTAGAAGAAGAAGTCTATATTGAACAAGAAGAAGGACTCATTCATGGAAATGATGCAGATCTCGTATGCAAGCTCAAAAAGGCTCTCTATGGTATCAAACAGGCTCCAAGGGCTTGGTATTACTTCCTTGACAAATATCTACAACAACAAGGCTTTACAAAAGGTTCTGCAGATAGCAATTTATACACAAAGATTGAAAATGATAAATTTCTCATTATTGTTGTTTATGTAGATGATATCATTTTTGGTAGCAATGAAGAATCCATGAGTCAGGATTTTTCTTCAGTAATGCAGCAAGAATTTGAAATCTCCTTACTTGGTGAACTTACTTATCCTCTTATTCTATGAGTTCAACAAAAAAAAGATGGTATGTTTCTTTCACAAACTAAATATCTCAAGCAGATCTTGAAAAAGTATGAAATGGAATATTCTAAACTAGTATGTACTCCAATGGTAACGGGATGTAGTCTCAGCTCTAATGATGAATCACTAGCAGTAAACCAACCAACTTACAAAACTATGATTGGAAGTTTGCTTTATCTAACAAGTACCAGACCTGACATCATGCATGCAGTAGGAATTGTTGGAAGGTTCCAAGCAAATCCAAAGGAATCACATCTTCAGGCAGTCAAAAGCATTTTCAAATATCTTTAAGGAACTCAAGACTTTGGACTATGGTATCCTAAAGATACAGACCTTACTCTCCATGCATATATAGATGCAGATTGGGGAGGAAGTGTTAATGATCGAAAGAGCACTAGTGGTGGTCCATTCTATATGGGATCCTAGTTAGTGTCTTGGTTCAGCAAGAAACAAATTTTGATTGCCTTATCTACAACTAAAGCAGAATATGTGGTTGTTGCATCTTACTGCACACAAATACTTTGGATGATGCAAACTTTACAAGACATTCAAATCACATGTACTCCACCCATCTCCATTCTATGTGATAATAGAAGTGCCATTAGTATTTCAAAAAATCCAGTCATGCACTCCAAGACCAAGCACATAGCCATCAAGAACCATTTTCTACGAGAAAAAGTGCTTGGACAAAAGCTAAAATTGGAGTATGTTCCATCCATAGAACAGGTTGCTCATATATTTACTAAACCAATGCCCAGAGAAACATTTGAATATCTCAGAAAAAATATGGGCATAGTTGCTACATCATCCTATTGTTAAATCCAGTTTTTCAGAGGAAGGTTATTATATGTGGGTTTCATGAAGTATAGTCGCGTATAAACGCAAGTTTCTCTGGATGAAGGAGAGTATATATTTTTCTAATAGTAAAACAGTGGGTCAAACTCTACTATGGGTTCTCTGCCTGATGTTGATGATTATAATTTGACGATATGCTTTGTTCATTGATTTTTATTTGACTCACAAAGATGCCTTGATGAATGACTTGTTGACAATGCACATGTACCACAGGTTCAGGGGGGGCATTAGCCGTCACACACATTCTTTGTTGTTGGAATTATGGTTGCTAAGTCTAGCTATGACTTCAGATATTTATACCATTTTTTGCTTAAGTCGTGTAAAGGTCTAGGGTTTGATATGACTTCTCATACATTTGAATGAGTTCTATTGGACAAATGATGTAATTTGTATCCCCACTTTACATGGGATGGATGCTATAATATTTATTGTATTTCTATCATGTATAAACAATTATTATATCCCCACTTGGTTGGGTGGATGAGTCAAATGTGGTGTATCCCCACTTGGTTGGGTAATTTATGTATCTATGATTCATTGGCCATAAGGAAGTCATACTCAGTTTAGTTATACAATCATGCTATTCTTTTGAATCTTATCTCTGTATAATTGACATGTACTCAGGAGGAGCATAATCTATATCAAGGGAGGAAAGTTACTTGGTCTGCCCTTTGCCCTTGATGTCAAAGGGGGAGAGTATTTTGGTGTTAGTAATTTGGTGGTGCATGTTATCTCTAACAGTTTCTATAGCTTGTAGTAATCAACACCATCATTGTTTTCATCAAGTCCAAAGGGGGAGATTGTTGGCATTATGGTACAAGTGTTGTCCTTGATGGAAACGCACTCATAGGTCAATTCATTTTTGGTAAAAGGCAACTCCAGTACAACAAGTATATTCAGAGGTAATAGGGAAGTGGTACAGAAGAACAGGAATATGGATCTAAGGCCTACTGATCAGAATAAAGAAGATGAAGGAGAAGGCTGATGAAAAGAAATTTAAAGAAGCATACATAGGTCCAATTAGTCAAAACAACGTATACACACTAGTACATAGAACAAAAGGAGTGTATATGTATACACTCACTCCCACAGGGAGAAAAGCACATACATGTTGGAAAACCAAGGTTTTGGTCTGAGGTATTTGGTCCATGGTATTGACCCTAGGTATTTGGTCCAAGGTATTGGTCCTAAGTGGTTTTGGTCCAAGGTATTGATAAAGGATCTAACTATATAAGGAGCAGAAGGTCAAAGGGCTAAACATATAAGGAATGGATATCTTTTGAAGTAAAAGAAAATGTACAAGTGTATGGGTTTCTAAGGAATATGTCTATCTGAAGTATATTTTTAGGGGCTATTTTTGTGATTTGATCTAAAATACTTAGTGCAACTTGAATTCAATATTGGATCAGGATCATGAGACCTAAAATGACTTATTATTGAATGATCTGATATTGGGCTAGATCTAATCATGTACACCTGTTTTATTCTTTAAAAATTGTGATCTGGGTTTATCTGAAGTCCTGAAGTGCAACGAAATTATGAAGTAAGTATTTGCTAATCTATACACTCATTAGCTTTGGTGAAGGTGCTTATACACACTCGTTCAACTCTTCCAAGTAGCGTGTGCAAAAGAAAAGCTTGACATTCAAGGATGATTGATCTATCAAATCAGTGTTGTTGTTTTACTGTTGCTTGTCAAAGGAGTCATCTTAGATCTGAATGTAAAACTGAGTAAGGAGTTTTATATCTTACTAATTGATTGTATAAGTGAGAACGGTGATCTCTGCTACTGCCTATGTAAAGCTTTATAAATGGATAGTAGATGGTCTGTACATTTCTTGTTGGTACAAACTTGATTTAGAAGTTTAATGTTTCAGTAATTTTGAAGGTATACATAGGTTTGATTACTGGAAGTAGCATATACACGCAACTTGGGTTTAGCAAAGTAGCGTGTACACTTTGATGCATGGTTTATGAGGTTACAGCTAGTTCTGACTAATGATGTAGGTTTCTGGGTTCAACAAAGTATTCTGGTGTTAGTGATATAATTGTTTAGATTAACTGAATGTTGGTTGGTGGAGTTTAAGTTTCAAAGTTTTTGATGTGTCTAGTATGAAAATTTGATGAAACAATGCCTTCATGTGTATTGTTGTGTACCAAGAGCATCCAGTCTATGAAACATGGTCCTTGGAAGAAGAGAGAAGGTCATAGCCTTCTGTAGGCTCGCACCTACGTACTAGTAAATGCATTGTCTAGTACAAGAGCTACGGGCTTACAACTCCCTTCTAGTACAAGCTGGAAAATGAGATAACGTTCCAGCCTTCTGCAAGTGGGTGCCTCTGTACTGTATGAGTCTACACTAGTACAAGAGCTAGGGGGTTGTAGCTCCCTTCTAGTAGAAGCTAGAAAATGAGAGAAGGTTGTAGCCTTCTCCAGGTGGGTGCCTGTGTACTGTATGAGTCTGCACTAGTACAAGATTGTAAATAGATTTTCTTATTATTAAAATAAGATAGAGATGACAACAACAAGTGGTTTTCACCCACATTGGGTTTCCACCTTAAATATTGGTGTTCATGTGTGTTTCTTATGTGGGATGCTTTATTCTATTTTTTCTACACTATCTAACAAGTTACTGATGCACTTGTTTAAGATCAACACATGATAAATTATCTTAATCACAAGTTCTCTGGATATATGCTAGTTCACTTTACTGAAATAACATATATAAATATGTTTGGGAAATAAAATTATTAATCTAATAATAATGATTCACCCCCCCTCTCTGTATTATTTCCAACAACTTAATGTTCAAATGGAACTGTTGTAGGTAGGTGGACCATTCCTGGCGGTGATTGTTCTACAATTTCCCTTGTCCCTGTATGAACTGTAGTGGTCAGCGGTCAGTGTGGATGACCGTTTCCTTCCCCATAATGTAAAGCTTCCATTGACAGCAGGCTTGTACAATGTAATACATTTCTTTTTCATAAGTGGGATACTTTTGCGCTGAGTCTGAAAGTTTCTCACTGTGGTAAGCCACTAGATGCCCCTGTTGAGTAAAAACTAAACCAATAGCATAGTCGGAGGCGATTGTCTCAATCTCAAATAATTGTTGCAGGTCTACTAATGTGAGCACTGGTGCAGAGGAGAGGTGATGCTTCAACTCAACAAACACCTTATTTTGTGTTTCAAACCAAAATAAATTTTCTTTTGCTCTACCTTTGGGGACTTGACTTAAAGGCCAAATGATAAGAGATAACCCCAACACGAACCTGCGGTTGAAATTGGAAAGACCCAGAAAGTTGTGGAACTCTGTTAGAGTGGTTGGGGCTAGACAATCTTGAATGACTTGTATCTTGGCTAGGTCCACATGAACGCTCTACTCATCAATGACATACCCCTTATATTAATGGAAAAAGTGTTCTCAGACACGTAATTTGATTAATCAGAATAAAAATAATTACATATTTGATTTTGCAAGACTTTACACCCGAACAACCAAACACTCTTGAAATGCGCTATTTATAAGCTCAATGTCCTAACTACCTCTAATTATGGATCACTTATTAAATAACAAGTGTCCATTTACAATAAATGCTATTCAAAACAACTAGCTAACAAATCTCCTAAAATAGAGCCTAAGATACAACACATTTGGAGAGTCATATCTTGTTACAACAATATATTAATTCTAAATTCTCCATTAAATTATTAAACATTCTAGAATAATAATTATTAATTTAATATCTTAAATTAATAATTATTTTATTCCAACTTTGTAACCTATGATAACATTTTATTTTGGATCATCTAACATTCCCCCCTATGATCCAAAGATACATTACAACACATACCAAGTTCATCCTTGAACTTAGTATATTTTATTCTGCCAAGCGGTTTTGGTGAAAATGTCAGAGATTTGATATTTAGAAGGACAATAAATTGGCTTCAGGACATCTTTGGCAATGAGAGATCTGATATGATGATACTTGGTTTCCACATGATTTGTCTTTATATGAAAAATTGGGTTCTTGGCAAGTTTGATGGTTGACTGGCTGTCAATGAATAATGATCTAGATTTTGCTTGAGAAATGTCGAAGTCCTACAAAATTCTGTGCAATCAAACAATTTCACATGTTTCTTCTCATGCTGAAATGTAATCTACTTTTGTTCAAGATGCGGCCACTGTAGCTTGTTTCTTAAAACTCCAAGATACTGCTGCTGACCCCATGTTCATTAAACAACTTGACGTTGATTCTTGATCATCAATACTTCCAACAAATTCGGCATCAGAATATCCACCAAGTACAAAGTTTTTAGTCTTTGTGGAAAGAAGACCGAAATATTTTGTTGCTTGGATATATCAAAGAACTCTTTTGGCTGCATTCTAGTGGCAGTCTCATGGTTCCTGCATAAAACATGAAATAATACTGACTGCATAAGATAGATCAGGGTGAGTATTTATCAAATAAGTCAAGTTGCAAATCAACCATCTGTAAGTAGTATTATCTACCTTTTGCCCCCTCCAAATTTTGTAAGTTTCAAGTTTTGCTCCTTGGGGGTAAGAACAGGCTTGCAATCCTGCATACCAAATCACTAAAGAACCTCTGCTGCATACTTACTTTGAGAAATGAAAATATGATGTGGACATTGGAAGAATTCAAATCCAAGATAGCAGTGAAGTAATCCCAAATCTGTCATCTTAAAACCTGCATGTAACTCCTTTTTCGCTTGTGCAATATGATCATCATGGTTGTCAGTAATGATCAAATCATCTACATACATAAGAAGGATTACTAGATATTTTCCCTATTGTCGCACATACAAAGTATCATTAGATTCACTTCATTGAAAACCAAAGTTCTTAAGGTATTCATCCATATTTGCATACCAAGCTCGAGGAGCTTGTTTTAAGCCATATAAAGCCTTGATCAATTTGTATACTTTATGTTCATGTCCTTCGATTTCAAAACCTAATGGTTGTGTCATATGCACTTCCTCCTGTAAATCCCCATTGAGAAAAGCACTTTTCACGTCCATTTGATGAACTTTCGATCCTTTTCGAGTGGCCAATACAAGTGTTAATTGGATGGTGCTCCATTTAGCTGTAGGAGAAAAATTTTCCTCATAATCAATGCCTTCCTGCCGCGCAAAACCTTTTGCGACAAGTAGTGATTTATGATTTTCAATTTCTCCCTTTTGATTATACTTAATTCTATAAACCCATTTGCATCCTATGGGTTTAACATTTTGTGGACAATCAATAGGTTTCCAAGTGTTGTTATTAATATTAATTACTGCTTGATATTTGTCAACCATAGCCTGTTGTCATTCTTTATGTTTTACTGCTTCTTTGTATGTGGAAGGTTCAGTAAAATCATTTGCTAACAAGGAAAAATTGTCTTCACTTCTATGTGCCCTTCTGGTGCCCCTTTTATTCTGCTCATTAGGCTTTACACCTTTCAAAAGTCTCCATCATTGTAAAGAGGATTAATATAAATTGTTGTTCTTCATTTAGGTGAAGAGTCTAGAGAATCATTGTCAAAAGAACTGCTACTACTTGGAGATGTGGATGAACTGCTAGAAGACCCATATGATGTTGTTGAAGTAGATAGACTGGATGACTCATCTTCAGAGGAAGGAAAATCAAGTTCATACCAATTTGGTGAAGTTGGTTGACTTTGAATTTTTCCTTTTGTTTTACTGCCCTTAGTTTCTAACTTTTGAAGAAGACTTTCTATTTCTTCAACACTCTTACTTTATGTTTCATCAAATATTACATCCCTGCTCAGAATAAATTTTCCATTGGTCAAAAGATGGTACCCTTTCTTCTCATCAGAATAGCCAATCATTGTGCATTTTTAACTTCTTGAGTCAAGCTTAGTTCGTTTTTCTTTTGGAACTAAGGCATAACATAATGATCCAAAAACTCGAAGATGTTTAACTCAAGGTTTGTAACCAAACCAAGCTTCATAAGGTGTCATTCCATCTAAAGAAGCAGTTGGACATCTGTTTCTTACGTAGACAGTTGTATGTATTGCTTTTTGCCCCATAATTTGGACTTAACCTCTTGAAATTTAACATGGATCTCGCCATTCCTAACAAGGTGTGATTCATTCTTTCAACTACTCCATTTTTCTGTGGAGTGTAAACATTAGTAAGATTTCATCTTATGCCATTTTCACTGCAAAAAGTTTTGAATTCATTTGAAGTGAATTCTCCCCCATTATCTGTCCTGAGAGTACCTATCTTTTCTTTCACTTCATTTTCAACAAGTTGGCAAAAAATTTTAAACTTTTCAAATGATTCTAACTTGTTCTTCAAGAAGTAAACCCAAGTCATTCTGCTAAAATCATTAATGAATAGTAAGAAATATTTGCAACCAGCAAAGGAAGTTTGTAGTGGTCCACAAAAATCACTATGAACTAGTTGTGGCCGCCTGTTTGCACACCATGAACTTGTTGGAAAACTTTCTCGACTTTGTTTGCCATAAATGAAAGATTCACATCTTGCATTTTCCTTTCTGAAAGTTGGTAGTCTCTTAACCATCCCTTGTTTCTGCAATTGAGAAAGACTTTCAAAATTTAAATGTCCATATATTACATGCAATAGTCTTACAGGTGGAATACCTGTAATCACTGCCCCTACAAAATCAGAATGCCTTGGAATAACTATCTCTTTCATCCATAACAATTTTCCATCTTCATAACCTGTTAGGACAATTTTCAAGCTCTATTTGACTAAATTAATCTTGACTAAACCATCTTCCATAATCAGCTGATGTCTTGCTTGTCGAATCGTCACTAAAGAGAGAAATTTTTTCTTAAAATTTGGTACATACCATACATTGGAAATCGTTTTTTCTCCAATTCGAGGGAGAAAAACTTTAACTTCTCCTTTTACATAAGAAGTATGTTTTGTATCATTTGCAAGAAAAATGGAATTAAGTTGGCAATCTTGAAAATTCCAAAAAAAAAAACGTCGAAAAGTCATGTGTTGAGTTGCCCCTGAATCCATGATCCAGGCATCTTCATAATCACATCTAAGATGAGATGAAAATTGTGATGTTGGCAAGGAAGTAAAAACATATATTGAGTTATCATCATCTTGATCATTTGAAAATTGCATTGGGTGCTGCTGAAACTTGGGAATTTTATTAAGAGAAGTTCGACAATCTTCAGCATAATGTCCAATTTTGTTACATCTTCGACACACAATTTGACTTAAGTCTCTTCCTCTTCCTGAAGATTGTCCTCTACCTCTACTTTTACATCTATTTTGAGATTTTCCTCTACCTTGACTATTATTTCCTTGTCATTGAAAATTACCTCTTCCTTGGTTGTTTCCTCTACCTTGAAAATTACTCCTTCCTGAACTGTTGCCTCTATTAAAGTTGTTTCCTCTGCTTTGGCTTCGACCTCAACTTTGTACATTATATGCTACTTGATTCTGATTGAAATTCCCTCTGCCTCTACCTCGAGAGCTATCTGCTGATGATTTACTAGTGCTGGCCTCTGTGAAAAAAACATCTTGATCAACTTTCTTCTTCTTCCCAAAGATTTTATCATGTTGGGGAATCATTTTTTAGAGCTCATCAAACTTTAGTTTCTCTAATTTCCTGGTTAATTATAAAGTCTCCAAAAAATGCATGTAGGAAGAAGGAAGTCCAACAATTACGATTGTGACCACAAAGTTATCATCTATTGCTGGAAAACCAACATTAATGATTTCCTACCCAATATTCTTAAGTCTTGAGATATATTCAAGTACATCACCTCCCCCAGTCAATTTTTCTTGTAACAATTTTAATTGTAGATCAACTTTCTTTGATTCAGGTTGAGTATCAAAGAGGTCTTTAAAAGTTTTCAAAGCAAACCATGCATCTATAGCATTTTCTATATGGACATACATTTCATCATTGACAGAAGATTTAATAAGAGCTAAGGCTTTGGCATTCTTAACTTCCCATTTTTCTAGTGCAACTACATTTGTGGGTTTATTTGGCTTAATATCACCATCACATATAACCTGCCATAATTCATTATAAATGAGAGTGCTTTTGATGAGGCATTACCATGTTTTATAGGATTTTGTACCTTCAAGTTTGTTAGAATCAGAAAACAAATTAATCAACTTTGACATTGTAGTGTTGAAGCTTCGCACCAAGAATCAGACTCAGAAGAAAAAATATAAAGATGGGCAACCCAACATTCAACACACAACGCAATAAAAATGGATCTATCGGGGCTTGGCATTGACCCTCGTATAGTCGTTGAAGCAGGAGAAAAATGATTGAGCTTTGCACTTGGCTCTAGCCAATTTCTCAAATATTTACAAGGTAACTTTCAAAATTCAACTGTTACAATGATGCCCTTGCAAAAATTGGTTAAAAACAGTTACCCCCCCTCAAAGTAAAACTACTTTGTGTTACAATGTTACACTTATCTCTCCATAAACAAATTACAAAGAAAAATCTCCTTATTACTCCAAAAAATTACAAATAACCTTATTACTCCACAAATATTACAAAATTCTTATTACTCCAATAAAACATTACATAAAAAATTATATACTTTCTCTCTCCAAAATAAAATATGCCTTATCTCTCCAAATATTTAAAAATATTCCTTATCTCTCCAACAAAGACTTTTCAGATTCACCTTTAAAAAAAATTGTCAAATGCTAAATCTTTTTACTGGTCAAACACTGGCTGGTTGGTGCTAGCTGGCTGGCTCTCATGCTGGCTTTCTGATCATCAAATTCAAACATTATGCTCAAATCTCATTAATCTTTCAATTAGCACACTTTTGTGTTCCTCACTGCCATAACAATGACAACAAAAAGAACACTAAACGTACATGAAAGAAAGCAAAATTTAGGCTTTCTAAATACATTTGCATATTATGAAATAGATTTTGACTGATTGTGCCAGGGAGCTTAAGAGTATCATTCAACATTTTGAAAATAACACTTCCAAAATTGCAAATGTCATTTTAATTTTACAATTCCCCAACTGAAACAAGCTTGAACAGAGTTTACAATAAAAGAGGGTCAGTTCATTGTAATTTCAACACAACTCGAGAGAATAAAAATGCAAAACCTCAAACCATTTGCATCAAGCTATAAAACACTAAGCCAGAGTGTTATCTTCATAACTTCAGAAATCTGGAGTGAAAGTATGCCACTTCCACTACAAAAAGATAATTTGCCTTTTATGTTTACTACATTTTATTTCAGCAAAAAAGCCCTCTGTTTACCCTGATGTACGTGCTGATTTGTTTTTGTTTTGACGTGTATTGCATTGTGTATAAATTCAAAGGAAAAATGGCTTATACAAATGCAAATCGTAGGAAGCCTATTTCAATAGTCGATTCAAAGGAATTTTCCCTGCGCCATGCAGAAAACAAGAAATCTGCTTCGCTCAAAAAGAGTTTCCTAAATACTGTAGAAATGGAAGCTCTTACCTGTGAGTTTGCAGTCGAAACAGATTAGAATGCACCAAATTTATAAGGTTCACTGCCCAAGGCTCCTCAATGTCATGAATTTGCTCTGAAATCTAGTCTCCAAGGCAATCCAATTCTGTGAGAGATATTCTAGTCCAAATGCCTCTAATCTGAGAAAAATCAAATTGAATACGGATGCCACACATACTCACACAGACTGACTCAAGGCTTCATGCAAGCTAGCTAGGAAAGTTGTAGCAACTTGCCACGAAATGCACACAAAACAACGCTTTAAGCACTCAATCTCTAATCTTCATTAAATGGCTGCTACTAATGGATATGCAGGTTTTGTCTTCATTAAATCGTAGTTGCAAATGGATTCACAGATTCTCCATCAAAATATTAGTAATCATGAAAATGAAAAACATGATATCTAGGAATTTAATAACAGTGGTCTTATTAAAATAAAATGATAAGATTTGACTTAAAAAGAAACAGAAACTATCCACATTCTCCTCAAATTAATGGAGTTTTCCATGTGCCTGTAGATTTGGAATCTCCTCCTCACATCCACTGCAACATTACTCGAGCTCTGATACCACAATAATGGCAGAAGTGTCTTTAGACATATAATTTTATTAATCAGAAAAAAAAAAAAAAAAAAAAAAAAAAAAAAAAAAAATAATAATAATAATAAAAAAAAAATAAATATTTGATTTTGCAAGAGTTTACACCCGAACAACCAAAGACTCTTGCAATGAGCTACTTATAAGCTTAATGTCCTAACAACCTCTAATTATGGATCACTTATTAAATAACAAGTGTCCATTTACAATAAATGCTATTCAAAACAACTAGCTAACAAATATCCTAAAATAGAGCCTAAGATACAACACATTTGGAGAGCCATATCTTGTTACAACAATATACTAATTCTAAATGTCTCCATTAAATAATTAAACATTCTAGAATAATAATTATTAATTTAATATCTTAAATTAATAATTATTGTATTCCAACTTTATAACCTATGATAATATTTTATTATGGATCATCTAATATATATTGAACCTCGGTCGTGCCAAAAGTGCATTTCTTAAAATTAGCACACAACTTGTGTTGTCATAGGGTTTGAAGGACCTGTCGAATTTGGTGGAGGTTCTCTTCCCAACTTTGGCTGGAGATCAAGATTTCATCTAAATACACCACCACAAAAGCATTGGTAAAGGATCACAAAATTTCGTCCATCAATCTCATGAAGTTTACTGGGGCATTCATCAACCCGAAAGTCATGACCAGCCATTTGAAAATGACCTCCTTGGATTTAGAGGTAGTCTTCCATGCATCAGAGGGTTTGATAGGCACCTGGTCATAACCCGGCTTCAATTCAATCTTGTGAAATATTTCCCCCCTTGAGATGGTACAAAAGGTCATCTATCTATGGGATTGGGTACCTATTTCAGACAATGATGTTGTTCAATGTCTGATAGTCAATATAGATTGTCCAGGTTCCATCCTTCTTCTGTACTAATATAAGCTCCTACTGGGGGATGAGCTTGTCTTGACATGCCCTTTCTGCAACCGCTCCTGAATATACCTCTTGATCTCATCATTCTTGAGAACAAAGCATTGATCTATTGGTCCATTGGGTAGTGGTCCATCGGGGGTCAGATCGATGGAGTACTTAACCTGACAGTGTAGAGGTAGCCCTATAGGTGAGGCAAAAAGGTCCCTATACTGCTCCGCAACCTTGTCCATCTGCCGCTGCTATGTGGAGGGGTCCTGTCTGGAAGCTGTGGCCACAACCTTCTTCTTTCCCTAAGGGCGAATCATAAGGAAAATAAATTTCATAGTTTTGGAAATGATCTTACTACATTGCTTTGTAGTGATCAAAGAGATGACAGTAGTCAGGGCTACCTTCGGTATCCTATACAACTTATTGGGAAAATTAATAATCATAGAGCGAGGTCTAAACTCATATACATAATCTCACTTCCACAAGTATTGTTGTCCTAGTAACACATCACAAAATTCAAGAGGAAAAACATCACACAGTACCCCATCCATAAAGGGCTTGATATTGTAGGGAAGGCACCACTGCTAGTTGACGCAATGATCTCGTACTTGGTGAAGCCACCTGATGGTGTACTATTGCAAAGGTGTTATCATCAGTTGACCTAGCTGCTTCATGACCTCTACTAAAATGAGGTTCTCTTAGCTCTCGCTGTTGACAATGAATTACGATGGAGAACCCTTCACCCACATTTGTGAATGGAAAAGGCGTTGTCCCGCCTCTAGATCTTCAGGCTCACTCTTCTGGATCTTAGTGGTGGCCACGGTGGCACTGGGCTCGACATCAATGACCGTACTCCCTTTCTCATTCCCCTTGTTGGGTTTCGAATTAGAGTCAGAACATGCATCTGAATCAAAACACTTTAGCTCAGCCACTAGTGACTCCTTGTCTCGACACTCACTTGTGTTGTAGGTGGAGCTCTTATGGAACTCACACCATTTTTCCGTGTCCTTCTTTGTCTTCGTGGCATTATTATTTTCTTGCAGCTTTAGGAGGTTTTCCTGGGTCACCCCTCCTTTACTTTTGCCTTTTCTCTATAGTTTGAGGGTACCTTTTCCTTGCTACGGATTCACAGATCCAAAGTCATTCTTCTTTTGTTTAAACTTCTTATCAATATTGAAAACGTATCAGTAAGTCATGCTAAGCGAGGAGATTTCCAGGAACTCCATCTCATCATGGATGTACTTGTGTAGACAGTCACAGTACATGAGTACCAAATGCTGCTCAGAGTCCTTAATATCCAACTTCGTGCAGAGGGTATGGAAAACATTTGTAAACTTCGACACGTCTTGGTCCCTTGCCTATCATAGAATTGTCCACTTTATGTATTTATCTTCATAGGTCTCGATAGGGTAATATTATTCCTTGATGGAATCTTGAAAAAAAAAATCCACAAGGGGATGTGGCTAAGAACAGTGAGGATTACCTCTCATCCTTTTGTTTAGAGTATGCTTCCCACCAATCCTTGACGTGTGGGGTGACTTTGAGAAGTGAAAAAGTAATATTTTCCTGATTGGAAAAGTCATGAACTGAAAAATATCCTTCCAATAGATTCAACCATTTATCCACAACGTCTGCATATATCTGGCCCTTAAATATAGGAATTTCAATGTTAACTTGTGCCTTAAAAGGAATGGAACCTCCAGAGTGGCTACTGGATGAGGATGTGTCACCGGTGGGTATCTGTTGAATGATCTAGAGAAATTTGTCCATCATCACGTTCCTCTGTCAGTCGAGATCTTCCTTGAGCAATATTTTGAAAGGATCTCATGTGCCCTTGTCTTTCCTTTCTTCTGCCATGGGAGGCTGTTAGGGTTTGCAAGGTTGGTCTTGCAAAGGTTCAACCAATTCAATCCCCAACTCCTTATACCCTGACCTCGTTGGGGACATGAAAAGAATGCAGAGAAAGAGCAGACTGATCTGATACCATGTATCCAAACTTAAACAAGAATGCAACAAATACATATATAACCATAAATAAATAGATGTGGTGGAAATAACACTTCATTTAATTAATATCATAATATTTAAATATGCTTACAAATAGAATGGAAATAAACTAGCTTAGACAATGGTAGCTTATCTCTGAGAAGACGCGTGGTGGCTACATTCCTCTGAAGTACATTACAATGAGGCTCAATGCCCTATTTATTATTGGGCTACATGAGGAAACCCTAAACAACCAAAACCCTAACCCCAGGAGATGGAATGCCAAGAGTTTGTGGGTTGGGGTTAGTTAGGAAGCCAACATCCCAAGGTCATAACTTCGTTATATTATCTCCTTAGCGCATATGATACATTTTTGGAAATGTCCTTATGAGTATTACACGATTTGCAGACCTCAAAAAAATGTCATTTAGGGGGTCGAAATTGCTCTGGAAGTTCATGACTCGAAAAATTTCTAAAAGTAATAAATACTAAAATAAACAAGGAAACAGATGAAACTAACTGGATGTCTAGGTGGAATAGGCAGGTGGCCACCAGTATCCACTTGGATCATGGGTGGTGTTGATGTTGTATTAGGATTCCAATGGTTACAATGTTTGGGGATGATAGCTTTCATTTTTCGAGAAATTTTCTTCAAATTATTTTGGGAAGGAAAGGAAGTTGAATTAAAAAGTATCATTTGGAAAAAAGGAAGCATAATAAGCTCTAATTGTATGAAAAATCTTCTAAATAAATAAAAATAGGGTGTAATTGAACAATTATGCTCACTAGAGGTTCAGACATTGAAATCATCTATTTCTCTAGATCTTCAAAAAGTCTTAGACAATAATTCCAAGGTGTCTAAGAATTTCAAAGGCATCCTACCTATTCGTGATGATGATCATGCTATTCATGTAATTCTAGGAGGTGTTCCTCCAAACATTAGGCCTTACAGATATCATTATGCCCAAAAGCGTGAAATTGAATGCATTGTTGTAGAAATGCTAAAGGATGGTATAATTCAACCTAGTAAAAGTTATTTCTCTACTACAGTAGAATTGGTGCACAAAAGGGATGGATCATGACGTATGTGTCTAGATTATACGGAGCTCAAAAAGATCAGTATTGAAGATAGATTGCCCATTCTTATCATTAATCAATTGTTGGATGATTTACCTGGAGCAATTTACTTCGCCAAGATTGATCTTCATTCAGGATATCATCAAATTAGAATGAAGACTGAAGACATTCTGAAAAACAACCTTTATAAATCATGAGGGTCATTATGAATTTTTGGTCATGCATTTTGGCCTTACTAATGCACCTTTCACATTTCAAGGTTTGATGAATTACATTTTCAAACCCTTCCTTAGAAAACTTTTGTTAGTATTTTTTTTTTATGATATATTAATCTACATTAAGTCTTGTAAGGATCATGTTCAGCATGTTGATAGGGTGCTCAAAATATTGGAGGAGAAACAATTATATTGAAAAACCTCCAAATGTTTCTTTGGAGTATAGGAGGTGGAATATTTGGGTCATATTATATCTCATGAGGGTGTTAACGTAGAACCTAAAAAAATTAAATCCATTATGGAATGGAAAATCCCCACAACCATAAAGAATATTTGAGGATTTCTTTGGTTGTCAGGGTATTATCACAAGTTTTTTAGGAATTATGGGAGAATAGCAGCACCTCTAAAATCATTACTAAAGAAAGATGCATTTTCTTGGACTCCAGAAGCAATGAAGGGATTTGAATGTCTTAAAGAGGAAATATGCCAAACATTGATCTTAGATATGCTGGACTTCACAAAAAGCCTTTATTATGGAATGTGATGCCTCGAGAAATGGAATTGGTGCTATTTTAATGCAAGAAGGAAGACCCGTTACTTTTTAAATTCGTTGAATCAAAGAAAATATTCACATACACCTATTTATGAGAAGGAGATGTTGGAAATAATACATGCACTAAGAAGTGACAGCCTTAACTATTGGTAAGAAATTTCCAGGAGAAAACATACCGTGATAGTCTTAAATAATTTTTAGAACAAATATTATCTTCTGAAGAGTAGCAAAGTGGGTGACAAAGATGTTGGGTTATGACTTTGAAATAATCTACAAAAAATGGAAGCAAAATGTTGTTGGAGATGCACTCTCAAGAAAGGATGAGGACGTGGAAGCATTTCCTTGTGCCATTTCTATTATCCAACTTGAGTGGATAACTGAAGCAAGGGGCGAATTGAAGAATGATGAAGAGGTGTGGTCACTCATTCAAAAGTTGTAGCAAGATCCTAATACATCTAATACATTTAGCTGGAAAAATGATTCATTATGGTACAAAGATTGATTATATCTTTGTAAGAATTCCAAACTCAAAAAAAAGATTTTTTTTGAATTTCACACCTATCCCTTAAGAGGGAACTCATGAATTTTAAAAAATTACCATAGGGTAAAGAAGGATTTTTTTTTGGGATGGCCTTAAATATGATATTCAAAATTTTTTGGCAGAATGTTTGGTTTGCCACCCCAGGTCTGTTACAACCTTTAGCCATTCCAAGTTAGCATTGGGAGCATGTCTCAATGTATTTTATCATATTTTTACCCAAGTTCGAAGGAAAGAGTGTCAACATGGTGGTATTTGATAGATTTAACATGTATGCACACTTTTGCGCATTATCTCATCCTTCAAAGCTAGTACAGTCTCTACTACCTTTATAGAAACAATTCAAAATATTAATGGAAACCCAAATATTAGAGTAAGTGACAGAGATCCCATTTTCAATGGAAATGTTTGTACAAAATTATTTTCATGCCTTGGCACTCAATTAGCTCATTGCTCATCTTATCATCCTCAATCTGATGTCCAAACTGAGATAGTGAACAAATGTTTGGAAGGATATCTCCGTTTCTTTGTATTTGATAAAAAACTTAAGGGGTCAAGTGGTTAACTCTAGCTAAATGGTTGTATAAAAATTCCTTGCATAAGGTAGCAAAAATTCCCCCATTTATGGCACTTTATGGATATCATCCACCATCCATGACATCTTCTTTAAGAGAAAATTCTAAGGTTCGAGCTGTGGATGATCACATAGAGCATCAACAACAAGTTCCCTAACTCTTAAAGGATAACATCACTATGTCGCATAATTAAATGAAACAACGGGAAAATCAACATCGCAGTGAAATAAGTTTTGATGTAGGTGATTAGGTATTTTATGGTTACAACCATAAAAAAATGTCTCTAAAGCAAGCTAAGAAGGATAATAAATTATCACCCAAGTACTATGGTCATTATAAGGTGTTGCAAAAGATTGGCACTATGGCATACCAATTGGAGCTTCCTGCATCTTCCCGAGTACGCCTAGTTTTCCATCTTTCATGCTTAAATAAGGTTATCAATGACAAGATTCTAGTTCAAATAGTGTTCCCAGAACTTGACGAACAGGAAAAATCATATTTGAGTTTGAAAAAGTCATCGAAACAAGGACCCAACAACTATGGAATCGATCAATTTCAAAGTATCTCATTAAGTGGAAGAACTTACACATTGAAGATTCCACATGAGAGGACGAGAATTTTATACAGAAGCATCCATAACTACTCAAGCTTCAAGGACATCAATTTTTTGAAGGAGAGTGGCATGTTAGGTCCCTATAACACTAGTGTAACCCCCTTACTGTTAGTGTATCCCCCTTATTGTTATTGTCATGCTGATGTAGCCCCCATATTTTTATTGGTGTGCCCCATAGAAGGCCACTATTGTTATTGTTGTGCCCTTACAATATTATATTTATGTAGGCTCTGATTATATTGTGACCCCTTAATAGACTCCTATATATACAAAGGATGTCTTGTCATTTATATCATCCAAAAATTGTTCATTTATGTAATATAAAGGAGGTTTCCTCCTCGAAGAGGATAATTTTTAAGTTGTTTATGAACCATATAACTTTTCATTGGACCAAAGCCACAAGAATTTGCATAGGATAGAGATATGGTCAAAATTTTCTTTAGCTAGCTTTCATACTATGTTGGAAATTCAATTGAAATATACACTAGCATAATTTCCGGATTTCATAATTTTTTTTTCTCAGTAAAACTAATCTATTATTCACATAAACAAAGTACAATTACAACATAACTGGAAGAGAGAACCAGCTGCCCAGAAGGAGTGGCAGCATGGAACAACGGAGTTCAGAAACTGAGAGGATGTATTAGTCCAATTGGCATTCCCGCACAGGGGAGCCAAAAACGTATTGACAAAAACATTTACCCAACAACCTAGACAAAAATTCCAGAACCTGGACGCCACAGCATTGACACAATAACATAGACAAAAATTTTAGAATTGACCAAATGCCCTAACTATCGGGCTGCAAAACCACAGAAGAAGCCTCAGTATTTGGGTTAGGCCTCAGGAGCCTCCTCCACAATCCTGCACCATCTAAAGTCCACCAAGTCCTGAGCTTGGACGTCGTCCGTAGCAGTCGGACCTGGGGGAACAGGCTCCATCTTGGCATCCTCGTCATGGCTAACCAGCGACTCCCTAGCGCTCGTGGAACCTGCAATTGGTGTTGCCATATCCCTCGTAGGACCTGCAATTGGCGTCTCCATGGCTCTCGTAGAACCAGAAATTGGCGTCTCCTCCCGTTGAGCGTTGGATTCGCCCTCATCTTGGGCCTCCTCAATAAAAAGCACCGAAACATGGGCGCTGATCTGGGGACGGTTCAGTGAACTGTTGAAAGTGAAAATTGCTGAGCCGAAGGTGGGCAAGGTTGAGGACCCTGGAGAGCTACCGTCCAGAAATTGGCTAGGCCTTAGAAAGCTTGCTCTTTCATTGTGGGGGTAATGGCACTAACAAGAAGTGTCTTCGTCGGCAGAAGGGTAGGTGGACGCACTGTGGGAGGTGCCTCGGAGACTGAGCATTCGCTGTCGAAGCCAGGGCATGACTGCAGGGCTGAACAAAGCCTCTTTGCCCAATGCAGAATTGGAGCACAAAATAGCATAGGTTAAACCAAACACAGTTGGGGGTGTAGACCAAACAGACGGGCTAGGTCTATACATGAAGACAGATGGACGAGTCCCTGAAACAACCACAAGAGTTGGGGGAATGGCCAGAGGCTTCGAGCCAGAGCCCAACCCCAACAACGCCAGAAGCAGTAGATTGAACCCAAACAGAACTTGAAATAGCATGTTGAACCCATGGCTGAGACCGTATATAATGCGCCAACCTTTGCCTCGAGACGCTCCCACCATAACTGTGGAATTCATGGGAGCCGAGGAGCCAAACCAAACATCGCGTGCAGAGGTGAATGAAGCATTAATGCTCCCTTGCTACATTTCTTTAAACCGAATCATGCACCATTGGTAATGTCCCTTCCCCCATATGCAGACAGTGCTTCTACGCATGGTGGGTAGGTGGCCTTCATTCATCGCCAACTTCGATCCCATCGCCTTGAATGTAACCTCAAGCACCTGCATCCGGGGGGGTAGCATCATTTTGGACCAGACGATTGCATTCTTGTGCCCGATCATGATTCAATATAATGTATAGAGTCCTTGTGATTAGAGTATTCTCATTTTCCATGCCCAAATTGGCCATAAGGTCAGTGACCTTGTTGGCTTCCCTCTTAATGTGATTGAAGGTGATGACCCTATTATCGAGAAGCGCTTGTTCTATGGCCTCCAGTCTAGCCTCGAGCCTCCAACTAGTGGCTATTTTCCTTGCATGTGATCCATTTAGGAGTTTCTTGGCCATGTTGATTAGGATCTGGGAATCTCCTTCAACCTCCAGGGGATGGAAGTTGTGTTTCCATGAGAGAGGGAGACCTTACCATAGACCTTCTAACTCAGCCGAGTTATTGGTGTCCCACCCAATGTTTCCATAGTAGACCAGAAAAGGAGAGCCTACACGATTTCTAAAAATTCCGCTGAAACCTGTAGTTCCAGGGTTGCCCTTTGAGGCTCCATCAAAGTTGAGCTTGAAGGTGTGCTTTGGACAGGCAGTCCAGGAGTCCTTTTTTATGTTGTTGCTTTTAAGGGGGGCTTTATTGTGAGATTCCTGAGGGAGTTGCATATTCCAGTTGTTCCAAATGGCTTTCTCATTATCTAGAGCCGGAAGGTCCTCCTTAGTCCATGAGCGGAGCATCAGAGTCTCTTTGAGAGTCGCACAGAACTTCCTCCAGATAATTTCTAACAGGGAGCTTTATTCTTTGAATATGTGCTTGTTCCTTTCTTTCCATATGCCCCATAGGAGGAGCCCAGGAATTATCTTCCATAAATGGTTGAGAATTTCACTTTTGTATGGATTCTTTTGCCAATGATGCAAGGAGTTTGTGATATTGTCCGCTAGTCTGCATCTTCTTTGACATCTGAATCTTGCCTTCTCCCACAAATGATTGGATAAGGGGCAAGAGTCCAAGAGGTGCTGGAGTGTTTCCTCCTGGGATTTACAATAGACATAGATAGAGGGGCCATGGTAGTTTCTTCATTTGAGTTTATCCCAGGTGAGAATTTTCTGATGTTCGACCAGCCAAAGGAAGAGGGAGACTTTAGGCCATGAGCCTAACTCCCAGATTCTGCTCCAAATTGGATCAAGGGCGAAGAGTCTTTGCACATAAGTTTGTAGGCCTCGAAAGTGGTAAATGAGCCTTTAGGCTTGTAACCCCATCGAAGAATGTCCCTGCCTTCACAGTATCTTACGCTCCTTTTTCGAAGCTCCCTTTCCAGATCTGTTATAAAAAGGTGATCCACATTTTTGATGAGCTGGTCACCTTGTTTCCATTTCCTGAAGCCTTGTGCAGTCTCCTGGGTCTAATGCTTCCAAATCTTTTCCTGTTGCTGCTCCTCCCTGATGTAGTTTGGAAGCGGATTTAGAGTGTAGCTTAGCTTTGGCATTTGGTTCCAGGCATCCATCCAAAATTGAGCTGTTCTTCCATTTCTTACTTCCCAAAAACTGTGTTGTTCAATCAACAGGAAGTGTTACTTGGAAGCATTCCATATTAGTGAACCTTTTACATTGGGAGTGAATCTGATAAGATCCTCCTGAGGTCTGTGATTGGTGTATTTGGGAGTCCAAATGGCAGCCCAAGGTTTTTCTGGGGTAGAGAGCCATTGCAACCAGGTTTTGGCGCACATGATAGCATTGCTATGATTGGGATCCCTCAGGCCAATGCCGCCTTTTTCCTTAGGCATGCAGGCTGTGGTCCATTTTACCAGAGCCCATTTGCGGTTTGTACCTGAATTCCCCTAGAGGAAGCTACGATGTAGATCTCATATTCTTTTTATTACCCATTTAGGCGCCCCTAGGATTGAGAATAAGTAAAGTGGCATTGCCTGTAGTACTGCTTTTGTGAGCACACACGACTGGCAATGTTCAACGTTCTGTGCATCCAAAGGTTGAGATGGGATTCAAGCTTCTCGATAAGAATGTGCCAGGAGGAGTTCTTGATGGAAGAATCAATAAGGGGGGCTCCAAGGTACTTGGAAGGGAGAGTGGCTATGGGGAAACCCAATATCCGAGCTATAGCATGCTTTACAACAGGCGGTATGGATTTCGTAATTACTTGTGGGAATAATTATTGTTATTTTATCCTTTATTTGTTCTTCATCGAGTTATTATACTTCAGTACTTTTAACCAATCAAGTAGAAGAATAATGAGATCACAAACCATAGAAGACAATACATAATTTACCCTGGGAAAACTCATGATGGGGAAAACCCATCCAACCTTTTCCTTACAGAATTGATGCAACAAGAGATACATTAAATTATGTTAAGAATGTGTTGTCATTGATGGAAAGGGTGATGAGAATGAAGAAAAAAGAAGAATGCATGAAGCATGAATATCAACTTAAGAAATGTAAAAAAGAAAATTTGATTAAGGTGTAGAGATTTGAAGCTATTTTCTAGTATAACAGATCACATCAAATGCAATTGGAAGCCATTTAGTTCATTATAGCTCTAAAATGTATTTTTGATGGTATATGGAATTTAAAAAAGGCCTTATGAATCATAAATCATTGAGAGTCAAATTTTAAGTATCCCAAAAAGTCAAATTGCAAAGCTAAGTTGTTCGAGGACCATTTGGAGAAAGTTAGTTTCTTGGTGTTGCCAAATGTGGCAAAGCTTTGTAGTGGAGTGGCTAAATAATGAGCCGAGTGAACATAGCTCATAGAATTATGGAAGAAAGTATTTTTATTATCCTGTGATGGAGCCCCCATAACACATTGTCTTGATGAAGTCTTCCTTGAAGGATAAAGGTGTGCACAAAGGGGAGCACCCAGGATGATGTAAGCTCAAGAGAACATCAATGTAAATGTTTAGTGTCGAGCCTGATTATCTTCTTTATTCATAGGTATCAATGCATTGGACCCCATTTCGTAACGTGGTGGAAATGGTGCCTTATATTTTCTCTGCAAGGGGGGTCCAAGGGGAGACACAACATCCCCAAAGCTAAAAAGTGGATGTAAAATTTCCTTCTAAAAATTTGTAATTTCATAGTCAATATGGGTCATTCATTAAGCAGAAATGTGATGGTAGAAGTTATGTTTAATTTAGGGTTTTTTTCCCTAGAAGGAAAGCCCTTGCTATATATGAGGGAATTGTATTGCAGCTATGTATACATGTATTCTGAATGAGAAAAAGGGATGATATTGTGTGATATCAAAGAGGGAATTACAATGGATCTATTGTAGGTTGTATCTCTTCATTTTACTGGTAAATATAAAATCAAGGACTAGCTTTCTCAACGTGGATGTAGCCCAAATTGGGTGAACAACGTATATCAATGTCTCTCTTGTTTTATGTGTTTTCTGTGTTTACATTTCTGCAATATTTTATGTGTTCCATTGCATTGTAATATATATTTTTCTAACAGGTGAAAGAAACGTATTTTGGCATAGTGATGGACCCACTATACAACTCATCTAAGTGGAGTTCCCTTAGATGAAATAAAAAGTGTGCACAAAAGGAACACTGAGGATGATGTAAGCCAGAGTGGAGGTGGAAAATCCACATAAAAATGGAAATTTCACTCATTGGTAGAGTGGTTAACAGCGGAGGTCCCCACAAGAGAGCTCATATTTGGAGGACTTCCTTAGAAGAGCAAAGGTGTGCACAGAGTTTGAAAAAAATGGAATGATGTAAGTCCAGGAAGACTTGGTAGAGAGATAACAAAGAACCAATGATCAAGGCATTGGGAACATGTTTCAATCATGTTAAATAAATTGGCCCTAGACCCTTATAAATTTATTGAAGAAACTCAATGCAAAACCAAAGCCACGAGACCCTTTTTCTCTCCTTAATGGTATATGCATGGAAATATTTGATTGGCTCATTTTTATAGCATGGAAGACAAAGGTGGATATGACGTAAGCACAAGTGATGTGGTAGTATGGACCAAGGGACATGTGGAATGCAATTTCAAAATTTTGGGTGGTAAAGTGGCCCAATTCTAAGTGACATATGTCACCACTCATAGGGAACCAAATGACGTCATTGATGAAAACATGATGTCATCCCATTATCGAAACCCTAAAATATCTCAAACATGTAGAGCAAAAGATCTCTATGGTGGCTAGGCAATAGGCATATGTGGTGAGACGGTTACCCTGAATTGTCATTGATTGGGTCACAGTGCGACGGTGGTACCCACCGCGACACCTCATCCCACTCCTCAGAACATGGAAGGTTTTAAGCAAGCACAAAGGAGGTTTCTCTAGGATGATAGAACTCTAGGACACAACAATAGATAAAGAAGTAAAGTGTAAGACCAATGGGAAAGGCACTAGGCGGGCCCTCCAGGACACATAATGTCAGACTAAAGCACATAGAAAAAGAAGAAGGTCTAAAACTTAAGTGACATGACATGGTTTTGTGCACATGTGAATACCATGGGTGCAATTATTTGTAGTGTTAAATAAAGCCCTAGGGCTATAGTAAAAAGGTGCCAACAAAGTTGTATTTGGCAGTGTGTTTGTTTAAAAGTGCTTTGGCCTATGTTTTGAATGTTGAGTGCATTAACGAGGCCAGTAACATGAAATTTGGCATTGGAATTTTGTGTTTATGCAAAATATAACATTGGAGCACTAAATGTTAATATAAATAAGCATGAACGAGTTGGAAGGTCCACTAGAGGCATGTGAAAATATGTAGAAAGATATGGTAGTTTGGTTAAACATGGCAGTGTGCTAGAGTTAGAAAAGCATAGCTAAATGTTGTAAACATTCCATAATAGCAAAATTGAGCAATTAACCTCAGTTTTTAAAGAACAAACAAGTGAGGAATATTTCAATACTTGAAGAGAACATGTAGATGACTTGACAAAAGAAAGATAAAGGGAAAAATCATAGATTCATGCAAGAAAAGGTTTGAAGATAATTGAAGATCAAAGTTCCAAAAACATCACTCAAAATTCCTTTATAAGCATAACCAAATTTGTGAGATATTGTTGGTGCAAGAAGATACATAGTGTTGTTATGCATCAGAGGTGAATAAAATATTTATGAAGGTGATTTTATGGTGTCTATGGTAAGGGTTAAGGTGAGCAAGTTATTATTTTATGAAAGAAAGTGGCATATTTATTTGAGCTTCAAAATGGATGAAAGATGGATCAACATGGCTAGAAAGTGGTAGCTTGCATTCCAAGGGTAATAGTCCCTTTCATCATAGGCTAGTAAATGAGTAGAGTAAATAGTCCCTTTTATAAATAATTGATAATGAGTAGGGGCAAAAATCCCTTTAAGTAGTATTTGATAAATGAGTAGGGGCAACAATGCCTTTTAGCAGTAGCTGATAAATGAGAAGGGATGTAAGTTCCTTTTAATAGCAACGGATAAACTTGCAAGTGGAAGCTTGTGGGACAGTGATGTCATAACAGGTTGAAGCTTGTATTTTCCAAAGTAAAAGGAATATCGGCATCTTAAATATATATTGCACATGTGTCTGATAATGGTTATGATGTTATTTTTACATGATTGAGTTATGATGTTGATTACATGAGTGGTTGTTAAAGTGATTGAAAAGTAATAGTGCTCAAGAGTTGTATAATTTCGAAACACTATTGATTCACCTCCCCTCTCAATAGTGTCCCCATTTACAATGTTTATAAAAATTGGTATTAGAGATAAAGTGGTTCTTTTAGGATTAGTTTAACAGTTGGAAGGAAGATCAAGAACCATGGAAATCTAGGGATGATTTACCAATATCTTCAATGGAACAAATATTGTGTTTTGGAAAGTAAAGATGGAGACCTATTTTCAATCACTTGGAGCTAATGTATGGGATGTAGTAGAATAAGAATATCAAAATCCTCCAACAATTATTACTAAAGATCAAAATATGGAGTTTACATGCACTGTTAATGATATGAATCCCTTGCTATCTAGCCTATCTGAATTTGAACTAGTCAAAGACATGGATTGCATAATTGCAAAATCTATTTGGGACAAGATACACAACTACTATGAAGGTAGAAACAAGGTAAAGAAAGCTAAACTTGGAGGTTTTACAATACAATTTGAGTCTTTAAGGATGCATGACGATGAATATATTGCAAACTACTTCCTAAGAGTTAATGAGGCTGTGAACACTCTAAGAGGCCTTCATGAGAAATTAGAAGAGCTAGTAGTCGTTCAAAAGATGTTGAGATCCTTCTCATAGAGCTTTAATCCCAAGTTCTCAGACATTGAGGAGATGACTGAATTGAAGACTCTCACTTTGGACAAATTACTTGGTACACTCACTCCTTATTAGATGAGAATTTCAAATGACAAGCTTACAGGAAAGGTGTCTGTCTTGAAGGAAGCTAACAAGCTTGAGGGAGAGAATGATGATTCATGTTGTCAGTGAGATGAAGAGGAAGTTGAGCTGTGAGGAAGCTAAAAATAGGCTCAGGCAAGCACAAAGGTGAACTACCTTTTAAATTCTTTAATTTTGTTAAAGTTGGTCACTATGCTTCCTAGAGTCCTGAAAAGAAGAAGAATGAATATCATCCTAGAGAGATGTTTAGGAAAGTTAAAAAGTAAAGGATTAAGGATAAAATGAAGAGCTTATACAACCAAGATGTTAGCTCCTTTGAAATTGAAGGAAACCAATCTTCTTATGCGGAAAAAGATGATGAAAGTCTAACAAAATTCATGACTATGGCTATAAACAATCTAAAATTTGAAGGCATAAATTTTGTTGGAGAATTTTTTGAAGTTGACTTAGAAGGAGAGCTAGTCACTATACCTTAAGAGATTGAAAGGTTAAGAAAGAAAAATAAAACCCATAAATATTTTCTTATAAAAGAGAAAGCTAAGGCTATAGAACCTTTGCTCCTAGAGGCTAAAGAAGGAAAGAAGATTCAAGAGACTTTAAATTAGTAGCTTAGTGAGAAGAATCAACCATGTGAAAGGATTGAGAGAGAAGTTGTTTTGCTAAGAGAAGAGTCAGAAAAGGCTAAGAATCAGATGAGCTTTAATCAGAAGTTTGGAAAGGGGACTAAAAATATAAATGATCTTCTAGAAGCATAGAGAGTCTCCACCAATCAAACTGGTCTTGGATTTGAGGCTAAATATAGTTCAACAATAGAGTTAAAGGGAAATAAGTTGATTTCCTTTGTGCAAGTTGTCAAAAATGGTGGCAATGTAGTAGACAAAAAGGGTCAATGTAGTATGAAAAATAAAAACTTAGCACACATCCCAATATTCAGCAAGACTCTAATCTACAACAATGAAATAGAAGGATAATTTTTTATCTGCAAAAGACAAATACTATTGGAGGAGAAAATAGAAATACCCCGAGAGGAGCCTAGAAAAGCATCGAAAGTTTATTTTATCCCAGGTATGGAAATATATTTTCAAGCTATTTTCTTACATGCACCAATTATGAACACAAGGAAACAAATCACAAGGTGAACTTATCATACCCGTAGCTCAGACCAAGAAGAAGAAATTATCAGCCAATCAGAAAAAGGATGAGTAGATCCAGGTATAACAATTCATTTTCTCCTTTGAATAATTTAATTCAATTTTATAACTTCCATAAATTTTTGCATAGAGTAGTTGATTCCATATTTAAGGATAAAGCGCTTGATAAAATTATCGAGCAAACTTGTCAAGACCCTAAGGTATAGAAATAAAAGGAGAATTCAAAGCAATGTAGTATTTTTTTGTATGCTCAGAATGAAGGAAACCATTGGTATGTTGACAATGGCTATTCCAAGCGCATGTAAGGAGATAAAAGTAATATTTTTATAAGGAAACTAGTTGAAAAAGGTAATGTGACCCTTATTAATAATGCACCTAGTAAGATTGTTAAAGGAGTTGTCATCCTGTCAAATGGAAGAGGTAAAGCTAAAAATGTGTTATATATTGATGGGATAAAGAATAATTTACTTAGTGGGTCTTAGATGCACGACCAATGATATGATGCTATTTTGAAGGCTAATAATTGTCAAATAATTTATGCACAAACTGGAGAAGTTGTAGCTAAAATTGTGAGACTAGATAAGGTAGAGAGACGTTGATTGTCAAAACTTGATGAGAGCTAGCTATGTCATTGGAGACTCGGACATCTGAATTTTGATCAGATAGTTACATTGGAAAAGAAGAATTTTGTCACATATTTTCAAAACATTTTAAAGCCTGACAATACTACTTTCATGTCTTGTCAATTGGGAAATAAAGTTTGAGTACCTTTTGTTATCACTCAGGTTGTTCCCAAAAGTTGTGAGAAAGGGAATACAGCCGAGGTAACCACAAACCAATATTTTAGACATAGATTCTAGCCAATCAGTATCCATAGAGGGCTCTCTTTTTATGATTTAACTTTGTTTTGAAAGATGTTAGGCTATTTATGATGTTGAAGGGTTTTGTTTGATTTTTGAATGGTGAGGTTCAATAGAATAGAGGTTTAAATTTGAGAAGTTCAGTCCATTGGGCTAATGGAGTCGATGAGAAGGGCTTTCTGCATTTCGTTTCTTAACAGAGGATGGTTTCACAAAGAAAGGTAGTCAAACGGGGAGCAAACATAGATTTGTATTGAATGGGATGGCCTTAAAATGGTTGAAGGGCAGTTAAGAATCCTTCAACATATTTAACACAGGAAAATGGATGATTATCACTAAGGAGCAGTTAAGAATTCCCTAGCAAATAATCAATATGATAGAATTAAAAAACAACAACAATTAAGAATTACACTGTTTATGCTAATCCTGAAGACAACACAGAGAATGATGATGAATGAAATACAGAGTGCGGTCAAGCAAATTTTGAATTAATATTTATCATTACCATTTAGATTGTGAACACGGATGATATAATGAAACTAGAAAATAACTAAACAAAAGATAAAGGGACTTATTGGTCCATTGGTTGATTCAAGAATTTTGTGACAAGTCCATCTACTTCAATTCCACATCCAGTAAGTCCAGCAACAATTGATTCCAAAAACCTTTTTATTCCCAAAATTTCAGTATTACAACAAAGTCTAAGAATGGTTCACCAACCCCAAATACTTCGTTCAGGGGGGTATTTATACAAAATATCTTAGAAAATATCTCAAAAAATATCTCAGAGAGATAATATCAAATAATGATTCATCATTTTTTATAAAGGATAGAGACACGTAGTATCGAAAACAAAGAAGAAATAAATGAAGCTATGCTTGGCAGTTTCGTCATTGTTAGATGTGCTGGAGGTAGGCTCTGTAAGTTGGCTTACACATGTCTCTCACTGATAGTTTGTGTTGTCTACTCCCTTTCGGTCAGATGTCTTCAATACGCCTTGATCCATCTGACCTTTATTCTTTTCTTCTCTCCACATTGTGGTTGACGACCCAAAATATTACTTTACCAAAGATACCAAAGATAACAAAGATAAGTTCATAAGATTCCTAGCATATCTTGCCACCACTCTGGTTCTGGTAGTTTATGTCTATGTAGCTTTCTTAAAGTCTCATCAGTCTATGTGTACCTAAATAAATTAGGTGGGATAGTGAACAGATGTTTCACCTCATGCTCAATGTAAAATAAATTCTCCAATTTGTCATAAAGGGCTTAGCTAGATGGGAGTGCCTCCTTTGCTGAAGTACTTGATGATGCATTGACTTGATCAACAACATATTTATTCAACTTGTGCATGTACTCTACATGTCTCATCAGGCGTTCATTACTTCCCAATGGACTTGGCAAACCTTTTTTATGCAAAACTGCAAACCTTTCTGTGAAAGAATCAATCTCCACCTGCATGTCCTGGAATCTCCTTTGCAAATTTTGGATCAGAGTCCTCATGGTTAGAACTTTCTTAATAAGCAAAATGGTACCTGTCCTGTCTCTAATTTGTAGTGCCTCCAGTTCTTCACTGGTCTTGATGTTCAAAAAATGTATTAGCCTGTTTGCTTGTTCATGCATCTGCCCCAATAAAGCTCTTGTCTTTTGTATCTCTACTTGGACAACTGCTATCAAGTCAATCTACTCATAAATAACCTAAATAGATCTCCACACAGTACTAAGGGACTGATTGATGTTGGCCCAAAAAATGCCCTTGATTTCTCCCAGAGATTTATCCAAAGAGAGATCCTTTTCCAATGCTCTCACCTTGTTCTCTAATGTATTAACCTCCCTTGTCTTTTCTGCCACAGTCATCTCGGATTTGTCATAAATTATTTCTAATTTTGCCAATTTCTCTTTGGCCTCTTTCAATTCTGATACTTGGAGTTTTAATTCCTCCATGGCTTTTGTTAATTCCTCTGTGGTCATGGTAGTGCTGCTGCCTGGCATTGTTGTTGTTGCTGCTGCTGATGTACCTGTAATTATTTTTGTCGTGGCTAGTGGAACAGTGGGAGGCAGTTCTCTTACAACTGTCGATGGGGCAGTTGTGACTGTAGGAATTACTTCAGGTGGTTGGGAGGTTAACTCTCCCTACTTTTCTTTTAGTGTTGTCCCCAATGCCTGCTCAGTATCAGTTAACCTTTCATTGAGCTCCATGAGCAATTCCATCATGTCCTCTTTTGACTTTTGCTGTACAAATTCCTCTGTCTGTGGATGCATGGTGGGAGGAAATTTTAGCTGTTTTCTTAAGGCAGCAATATCTTCCTATTTCTTCTTCATCAGTGCCTTCATGCCTTTTGCATCTTTTGGATCATGTCCCAGCTCACTAATAATCTCCTCCATAGATTTTATCCTATTGTCCTTACCAAGAGATTGGCTTTCTCAAAATCTAGCTGAGTAGAGGTGTTCTCCGAGGAGTTTTGCAATTTATGAGCTAACATAGCTTTATTAGCTAGTCTGGAATAGATCATCTCTCCAGTCTATTTGTGCAGCTCAATCTGGTCCATAGGATGAATGTCCTTAGCCATGACCTCTAGATTTGTCCTAATGTAGTCATCTATTGATTGTGGTTACTACACTTTAGGCTTAAAATAACTCATGATCATCTTGCCCTCTTTAATGTCATAGGCAGACATCAACCTTTGCTGGTTTGTGGGGGCCATCCTAAGATACTAGTTATAAAGTTGAACTCTTAGTGGGTCGTTTCTGGCATAGATCTCCGTGAATGTCCTTTTTATGTCGGAGGCCTGTTTGCTTTGTGTCCTAGTGGACAAAACTTCCACACTATGCTACCTTTCTAGCTCCTGCCTGTGTGAGCTAGTTGATGTGTCCACTACTGGAGAAGTCTGTTGGCTGACTACCCTCTCACCTCTTAGACTTTCCATTGTTTCTTCAAAGGTTTCCTCTTCACAGTGAGGACTGAGTCTTTGCCTCTTTGCACCCAGCTGTTTTGCAGGACCACTCATGGGTGTGGGGTCTTCCATGTCTCTCTTTTTGTTGTTTTCCTCATTTAGTGGAGTCTTTAATATAGGAATCTCAGATGCTTTGGTTTGAACTAGAGGAATTTGTTCTCACTGATCGGTCATTGCTGTTTGCTTTGTGTCTGCCACTTCTTTTCCCTTAGAGATCCCTGTACCTAGTGTGCTGGCTTCTTGTACAGGCTGCTGAGAAGTTCTAGCAGAGGATGCACCAACTCCTGTTTGTTGAGGTAGATTGAAGGATACCTATCGAAAAGAGTCCAGGTCAAGAGTTTTTTGAAGGTCTTTCATAGCTTTTTCCATTTTCTCTTTCTCAATAATCTCTTCTATTAATGTACCCTCTACCCAGTCATCTTGATTAACGAACTCTTCAATTTTGGAGATTCTACGGTGTACATAAGTTGACTACATGTTTCTTACTTTTTTGTCATTTATAAAGCTAGTTGGGTCATAAGGCACCCACCAAAAACTTTTCTTCAATTTAAGTTGTTCCCCTAATATCTTATCACCATCTTCCCATGCCTCCCTTTTATTGATGACAAAAGGGCCTAACTAATTTTTTATTCTCAGCTGAGCCTTTTTCTTTGCACTACAAAAGTGGTTTAAATATGCATTGATAAGTTGTCTGAAATACTCCAGTGCAAATAGTCTCATAGGCACATATTTGGACAACTTGTAAGGGCACAGTTCACAGCCATATATTCTGATTTCAGTGTGATTTTGGTACAAGTACCACTCTCCTATTTTCAACTATTTGGAAAGTTGTAAAATCCTCTTTATATCAACAGAGAGCCTAGGAGGAGGAGCTCCTATCAATAGAGTGGTGGTTGGATATAAAATCAGGTCAATGAATTCAGAGTAGCTATAAGGGGATTCATGGACATTGTGGAAGACTAAGGTCCAAAAGATCACAAACCTCCTCTCTCCTTTGGAATCCAATTTCCTGATGGGAAATGAAAAGATTTCTTGTTGGTAATATAGAAGAAGGTGGTAGATGAATGAAGTGTACTTGAAGACTCCTTCTCCGTCCAGATTTATGAATTGTTCATTGATTTTGTTAGCAATAAAGGTTGCATAGTCATACTTAACAGTAGGGGGCTATCTTGGAGTAAATATGGGCAATAGAACTAAGGTGGCTTCATCAACAAATTCACTAGTTTTGAATCCCAAGATGAAGGATATCATATCAATTATCATTCTTCCTATTTCATTGAACCAAGAATGCAAATATGGAGGTGGGAATTGGGGTTGGCAATCAAGTTTCATGAACATTTGGGCAATATGGGTTATCTCTGAATTAGGAAATTGAGAGCCTCGCTCAAGCAAAAATCCCATGGAAAGAGGAGCCAAAGGCTGAGGGGGGTGGAAGTGTAACATCTCATTAATGGATTCAGCGGTTATGTAAAAAAGGATAGTTTGGTAAGGGGTTATGACTGATTTACTGACAGGGTCATAGTTTGCACAATAGTGATGAATAATATCTGGGAAAACATTGACTGAAGGAAGCTAATACCTGGGAAGATTGGATTCCCATATTCCATAGAGATCAGAATTGCTTAGATGACTATTCCTAACTCGGCAAAATGCCTCGAGGTGGTTCATGTCACCAGATAACTCTTTAATTTGAAAATCTTTGTCATCCAAAGGTAACCAATCCTGGTCCTTATGAGGTGCATTGAGGGGCATGACATTGAGGGCCATGGGAGCTTCCATGTTTTTGGTTCTTGTGTTTTCAAATTGGAGGTCGAATTTCTGTGAAAAAATGGGCAAAACAGAAGTTTTGGGTGTCTTACTCTAGGAGATGTGCAATGATTTTACTTGAATTTAGCTCTTTTGGGTAAAATTTTACAGAGGAAAAATGAAATTACCGGTTTAGGAAGTGAATTGAGGTAAATACCCATTTTTGGAGGCAAACCGGGCAATTCACAGGTTGGCTGACGAGCTGTGGAGTAGGAAGCTGAGATTTTCCAGGGTGGGTGGCATACTGGACATTCGTGCAGATTTAAGGATGTAATTTGCATGGAAACAGTTCGCAGAAGAAATGAATGAAAACAACATTTTCCCATGATTTTAACAAAAAATTGGCTTTGGAAGGGTTTTTTTCATTTATTAAATGGATGATGTCAGCTGGATTGGACGTGTTGTCCTTTAACATAAGAGTGGATGGTGACGGGGCAGTGACGTCAACGAGGGGTTAGTGGGAGGGTAGTAAGTTGTTTTGCCTCCACCACTTATGGGCTAAAGTGGTTTTTGGACGGGGGGGTTGCAAGTAGCGCGAGTGGTCGACACGCGTCCTAGTACAGGTGGTGATACCACCAATCCCCCGGGCGGTAACGTTCAGCGGCAGAGGGAGGCGCGATATGATTAGGAGACGTCTGATGTGATGACACCGATCGGACAGTGAGCACTATATGGAGATGGCGAGGGGTTAATGCACAGGCTCGACGTCATAATTTAAGTTTTGAAATGTATCGGGAGCGATTTTATTGCTCTGCGGGGTGGTTAAGTTTATTAATTATCATAGGGTTAATCAATCTTTGGATGGCGTAACAAGGGTTATTAATAGGTTTCTAATAAACTTATTAATTCCTAATAAACAGTGATATGGTTATATTTCAACCAAGGGTGGGATATTTAATATTTTGGGATATTTTATTGTATCTTATACATAATACGGGATGGGCAATAAAGTATGGGAGTTATATAATGAAGGTTAATTGTCAATATGATTTATAAATATGAACCAGCACTAAGCTATAAACTTAGGCTTTAAGATTAAAAAAGGGGTTTTATGAGGAATTTTGCCAATTTTCCTAAGTAAAGCAAGTTTTTTACTTAAGCAAGAATAGTTATGAAATGGAATGAGTGGCTTAGTGATATTAAGCAGATCTTAATATCATTGGGGAAAATTAGTAAACATTTTGGGGGAAAAGTGTGAAGGTGAATTAGTCATGCTTTGCTTGATGTGTATTCAGATACATGCCATGGTACTTATGATAATAGTAAGATGAACATCTTGAGAAACAAAATTTATCACAAGTCTCATTCTGCAACACCAAAACTGCCTACCCAACCTACTTTGCCTAACATTTTTTCTTCTTTTCTATGGGTTCATTTGAGCTGGCAAACCCTCATTCTCTAGTTTTATTTTTATTGCAATCCTATCCAGATCTACCCTTATAACATCCAAGGGCTCAGGTTTCATAATTGAGGTCCTTTGCTTCTCTACCTATTTTAGTTATCTACCAAGTTTGAACAGTTTGGACAGATCTTATTCTCTATCTTTAAAACAAGTAAATTCAAACCATGAACTGGCCAAGATTGAGTTGTTTGGCCATTCATCAATGGTGGCATAAGACAACCAGCTGTACACCATCAGATTACTGCAAAAATTGGATAGTGGTGGCATTTTGGACTTGCACACTTTCCTGGTGTCTTATTTAGGGTTCATTTCTTTAACTTTTTTGACCATTTCATTCTTTCTTGCCCTTTGATTTTTCTTTTAGGGCATACCCCCTTTACAATTTTTAAATTCTTTGTCTTTTGAGAATATGCGAAACCTTTGCAACCAGCCAAAAGTTATGAACATATTAGAGCTCATCAATGTCAATCATGAAATATGACACCTATTGGTATAGGAACCTAACAGTGGCTCCACTTGGGGATGGCTTTCCTTGGTGGAAATTTGAGAAAAATAGGTCTCCATAACCTTGATTATGATCTGAAATTTCTTTCTGCTGATTGCTTTATTAATATGTATGACAGTCAAACTTATGAAGCTTAGGGCCTTCTCTTCGGCCTTCAACTTCAGCAATTTGTTGTCCCTTCCAAACTGAAATAATACTAAGGACATAGTATGTACATGTTAATTCAAGAGTGCTTCAAACCATTGGATCAAAATAGTGTTTCAACATATGACCATTAACTAGTCCTTCTCCTGCTTCAGTGCCATCCAAGTTCTTGAAAAGGTAAGTATTGTTCCCTTGTAAAGCTTGGATAATAAAAGGTACCTTCCATAGGAAGTCAAACTTCCCATGTTTTCCTTTGTCCTCTCTTTTGGAATCCCATTTTAAAACCTTGTCTCCAATATAGAAATCTTCTGCCTTAGTCCTTTTATCAAATATCTTCTTGAGCTTTTCTTGTATCACTTGGGATCTTTGATATACCTCTTCTCTAGTCTATTGCAAATGAATAGTCTGATTTATTATTCTCTAAATGTCATTGGGTTCTTCTTGCACTTCTTGTAGCAACTTCATCACAGGGACTCATAAAGATGAAGGAAAAATAGCCTCCATGCCATAAACTAATTCATAGGGGCTTGTTCCAATGGATCTCTTTGTAGTTAATCTTTCTGCCCATAGTGCATTTGTGAGTTTCTTGTGCCAGTTTTTCTTGTTTTCTTCCAACATTTTCTTAATAATATTGATCAGGCTTTTATTGGAAGACTCAGCCAGACCATTGCCTTGAGGGTAATAGGCTGTGGAGTGGCCTAAAGTGATATGGTATTTATGACAGAAACCTATCATTTTCTTGGATTTGAAAGCAGAAGCATTGTTAGTTATGATCTTTTCAGGACAGCCGAATCGGGAGAGTATGTTGGCTTCTAAGAATCCTATGATCACTATATCATTGGCTTCCCTGGTAGGAATGGCTTCTATCCACTTGGTGAAATAATCTGTGGCAATGAGGATCCATTTATGCTGGCTAGAAGAGGGAGGATGGATTTCCCTAATGAAGTCTAAACCGCATTATTGAAAGGGCATTTCAGTTGAAATTGGTTTAAGGGGTAAAGGTAAAATTTTCCTCTTTCCTTCAAAAATTTGGCATTTGTGGCAAGAAGTGACAAATTTCTTCACATCAGCAAACAGGATGGGCCAATAAAATCCATCCCTTAGGATCTTATCAGTAGTTGGTTTCCAATAAATATGTCCACCACAATCCCTTGCATGAAATTATTTGAGCACTTTGTCAGCTTCATCTTTTATTAAGAAATTCAATAGAATACCCTCATGATTTTTCCAAAATAAGGCATTATCCAAAATACAAAAATTTGAAGCTTTCAGTTTTAAAAACCTTTTCTTTGTTCTAGATAACCCTGGAGGAGCTTGCAGGCTTAATAATACATGAATTATATCAGCATACCAGGGTGATTCTAAGAAATCCTGATTGATCTATGGAGTCGCCATCTCTTGTTCATTATCCAGTTCATTAATATTAAGGGCTTGAAATTTTGTTTCTGTCATGAGTTTAACTAATCCCTATCCTTTTACAAGATTTATACGTTTTATTTCAATGTCATATTCCAAAATATTAGCTATCCATTTGCCTTGTTTTCCCTCAATTACTTCTTGAGTTAGGATGTCTTTGACTACAGCACTTGGTACATAAGCTATCACATGGAAATACAATACATAAACTCTAAAGTCTTTAATAGCTTTGATAAGTGCATAAGCCTATTTTTCCATAATTTGGCATTTCACAGGTGCATCTCTAAGTCCTTTACTAAAAAAGGCTATGGGTTTCTCACATCCTTGATCATCTTTTTGTAGTAAAACTGTAGCAATGGTGTGTTCTAATGAAATGAAAACATCATGAAGTCCCTATCAAACTTTGGACTTGTAAGGGTTGTTGTTTTAGTTAAATCCAATTTAATTTCTTCAAATGCTTGTTTGGCTTCTACTATCCATTTAACCTTGGAATCATTTTTTAATATGTTGTTCAGTACTCTAATTAATTTAGCCAGATTAGGTATGAATCTTCTTAAAAAGTTGATTTTCACTAGGAAAGCTTGAAGTTCTTTGACATTTCTGGGGTGAGGTATTTGTAGAATGGCTTGTATCCTATTAGGATCAATTTTGATGCCATCTTTGGAGATGATGTGGGCTAACAGTTTTCCTTCCTCTAGAGCAAACAATGATTTCTTAGGGTTTAAGGAAATACCATACTGTCTGCATTTTAAAAACACTTGTCTCAAACGGTCTAGATGTTGTTGATCTGATTTGGAAAACGTAGTAAGGTCATCTAAATATATGACCAAAAAATCATGGATCTCCTTTGCAGAAGCTATGTCCATCGCTCGTTGAAAGATTGCCCCAACATTCTTAAGTCCGAATGGCATCTTAACGTATTTTAAAATTCCCCATGGTGTTGTAAAAGCAACCTTATCTTGGTCATTAGGATGGACTAGAATCTGGTTAAAACCTGAGAATCCATCTAACAGTGAGATCTTAGAGGCACCTAATACCCTTTGTAAAATCTGGTCCATTTTGGGCAAGGGGTAATTGTCTTTCAATGAAACCTTATTCAAATTCCTTAAGTCAACACACAACCTGATTTCCCCTGTTTTCTTCCTAGTGGGTACTAAGTTAGACACCCACTCTGAAAATCTGATAGGAGCAATTATTCTTGCTTCATACATCTGTCTGATTTCTTTCTCAATTAAGGGGAGTAGTATAGGGTTAATTCTTATGATTTTCTATTTGAATGGTTTCTGCTTTTCCTTGAGGGGTATTGTATGTTGTATTACAGAGGTGTCATAAGGTTTGAGATCTTCATAGCTCCATGCAAAAACATCCTGGAATTCTTTGAACAGTTCAACATATTTAAGTCTTTGATCAGGGGGCAAAGTTTTGGACAATTTTATCATTTTAGGATTTTCCTCTGTCCCTATGTTACAGTCTTCAATATCTGCTTTTAGAGGCTGTATTTTGGGTTTACTTGGGATATCATTAGAATCAAGGAAATCTTCCAAGGGAGTCAATCCTTTGGGCAAATGATTATTTTTTAAAGAAATAATTTCATATTCTTCTTGAATGATCTCATCAATATCTATCCCTTTCAAATCTTGCATTTATTTATTGGTGAATCTAGTTGGATGAAGCATTTGATTTACACTCTCTGCTTAAATGTATGTCTGTATTTCATCCTTTTGATCAATCATGCTAGCAGTATCTAAGTCTATATTTGTGCTAGAAAACTCTTCCTCTAAAGTTAGAAAATTGTTGATCTGAATATCATTATCAAATACTTGCCAGTGTTTTACATTATCAGGTGTAGCTGGCCTATGTCTAACCTCAGCTATGAACTGATGATTAGGTTCAAATAGTAATTTACAAGTGCTGGCAAATGTTGCTAAGCTGTGAGCATGCAAATTATGTTTCCTTGGAATTTTGGCAAGTTGTGTTTCAAGAAATGTGTTGAGGATATCAATTGTTGTTCCTTTATAAGCTCTCAGTCTGGGATCAATTGTGAGGAAGTTTCCTTTTATTTGTTTAATGATTAAATCAGAGTCTCCCAAAACTGATATCCTAATTTCCCCTAAACGTTTGACCAATTTAAGTCCTAGTAGCAAGGCTTCATATTCAGCCATATTATTGGTGCATCTAAAGTCTAACCTATAAGCATGACCTTCAGCATGATCATTTTGGAGGTTGTATACCCAAATCCCAGTGCCTACTCCTAATTTGTTAACTGAACCATCAAATTCCAAATACCAAAGGGTTTCATGTTCGTAGTCAGTATCCGGATTCTCAGTAATCTGCTTGATGGGAAAATATCTCTTTAGTTTCAACTGGTTTGTCTTGATTGACTAATGTATCACTGTGCTCATAGACTTATTGATTGTGATTATTAGAGGTTTCATTTGAAGTTTCCTCTTGTTCAACTACCAAAACTTTTATATCAGCTAGAGGATCAGTTTCAGCATTGTAGAGAATGAAGGAGTCCATGTCAGAATGCACGAAGTAAATGGGAAAATTATGGGGTTTTTCCTGTCTACTGACCACATATTTGATTAAAGTTTCTCGGTATAACTTCTTTGGTTGACCAAATACTAAAATAGTAGCATAGGACATGTCCAACTGCAATGATCCTTGAAGTTTTTCTCCCCAAGACCTAGACAATAACATGCCATATTTTGGTGGAATATCAGCTACCACCATGTCCATTAGAATGGTTTTGGCCAGGTATTGAACTAGGGATACACATAAATCCTTGATTAACCATAGACACCTAACCTGGCTTGAGTCAAAAGAGAATAAGTATTTGCTCTAACTTCTCCATTACAGATTTAGGCATTAAGTTGTGAGAAGTGCCAAAATCAAACATGGCATTATGGAGTATTTTATCATGTATGTTCAGACTTACACAGAAAGGAGGAACACCTCCATCTACTGATTTTCCATTTACCTCTGGTCCAAAAACTAATTCAGGCTGGTCATCAAAGAGATTAACTGAATCTTTGTTCACAGAAACTTGGAGTGATCTGCTAATCTGTTCTCTGTAGACATCATGTTTAGCCAATTTTGACAATGGAATGGCTATCTTTAATTTGCCTATTTCTATCTCAATATTAAATGGTTTTTCAGTTTGAATTTTTGTATTTTGGACGGTGGTATTCTCTTTTACTATTGTATTTTCCGCATTTTTGTCCTTTTCAAGAGTGGTATCATGGGCTGAAGTTTCTTTTAAACAAATTTTTGGAGGTTCTTCCACATTTCCTTTAGAAATAATGGAAGTGGAAGGCTGACTATTGGGTAGTTGATTATCGGATATATATTCAACTGTTGGATATTTTGGGTTAAAATATGTTCGAGGAAGGACTTCTGCAGGGGGTTTATTGATTTTAATTCTGTTGGGTTGCTTGGCATCTTTTTGCTTATTGGTCTGAGGGACATCTATTCTCCTACTCCTCAGATTGTATTGCTTATGAACCTCATAAATTGTTGTATAATATCCCTCCCTAAAATCAAATGACTCACTTGACTGTGTTTGGAATTTTTCAAGAGTGTGAGCTTCTTGGTCTTCTTGGGTTAAGAAGAATTGTTGTTCATTATTTAGACCCATTAAGTTTATTTGAGTATCTTCAGGTGTTTGATCAAAGGTTGAGGCTTCAGCAAAATTTTCTTGGAATGGAGGCCTAATGTTTTGGTCAGGCCCAACCTTTCCAATGTTAGGGTTCTGATTTTTTCTGAAGTTTGGATTTCTTCTAGCATTGCTTGGTTGACTATCTCAGGATGATTTCCTTTCAATTGTTTCTACTCTATCACCAAGTCTATCCATTCCTTTAATGATAGCATCTATTTCTGTTCAAAAGCAGAGGGTTCTTCTTTAAGAGGTATCCTCCTTTCAGTTCTAGCTCGTGCTTGTTTGGAAATCAGGTTAGCCTCAACGCTGACAGCTATACTCTGCATTTCTTCTAGGTCTCTAGGATCTCTTTCCCTAAGTTGATATGCCATATTAGAATCAAATGCATAAGGGAATTTAATGAAAGCCAAATCTAGAGGAGGTCTAAGATTTTGAGGAATAGCGTTATAGACATTATTTAACCCAGTACAGTAATCTTGGATAGTTTCTTGAGCACCTCTTTTCAAGCCTTCATATTCTGATAAAATATGTAGGGGATATTTCTTCTTTGCCCACCTGTTCAAGAAGGTCTGATAAAGAGCTTGTGGGTCATTGATACTATTTATAGAGAGGGCTCTAAACCAAGTTTTGACATCTCCGGTCAAACTTTGAACAAAAATTCTCATTCTAACATCATCATCATCAACCTCATATATTTCAAAATAATCTGTCATTTTCTTAGTATGTTGTTGAGCTGTGTATGTGCCTGTGCCATCAAAAGGAGTTATTTTACTTTGAAAATCTTGGGGCAGAGCCCCTAGATTGGCAGGTAAGTTCAGAGGAGCATATATGTTTTCCATGTTAATAGGGATATGTGTGACAACTGGTATAGTAGGGACAACAACAGGAATATGAACAATGGATGGAAGAGTGACTGGGGAAGCTTGAGGTTGGGAGAAGTGAGGTGCTGATAGTGAACTTGGAGAAGGGGTAGTAATCACAGGAAACTTGGTATTTTCTCAGGGGTAAGCTCAGTTTGATTGGAGTTTAGCAAATGTTTGTCAAGATGTGGAGTAATAGCTCCAAGCTACAAATTTTCAATGAATATTGGATCTTGAGCTATATTGGTTAATCCAGATTCAAAAAATGTCTCAAATGAGGGTTTTCAAAATAGTCAGCAAAAGGTTTGTCCTCAAGGTGAATCGCCTCATAGGACAGGATTTTGAACTGGATAAAGACTTAGAAATATCAAATTTTTTTGGTCTTTCTTGTCTTCTAAGGATTTTAGGAATCAGAATAGGATTCTCAAACACAGGTGGTGGGTTTGGATCAGGATGTGATCTGGTATAGCGAATCCTTTCTGAAGCTAGGCTTCTAAGTGAAACTTTTGTTTTCTATAAATGGTTATGAAAATACAACTTTTAAGAGTTTCTTCAAGACACTTTCGATACGAAAATTGTGAAGTTTCTTAAAGATTTATAAACTAGGAACTGGTGAAATATTGAAAACCAACTGTCCAATCTATAAGCTAGATCAGAGATAGACTGAGGTAGCATTCATTTACTTCTGCCATTGCAAAGCAAAGGCATTCAAAGGCTATCTGGCTAACTTCAGGCTCTGTCTATAGCTTATAAAGTAGATAGTAGTAACAAACAAATTATTCAGAGTCCCCAGCAGAGTCGCCAATGATATTATCACTCAAGTTGTTCTCGAAAGTTGTGAGAAAGGGAATACGGCCGAGGTAACCACAAACCAATATTTTAGACACAGATTCTAGCCAATCTGTATCCAGAGAGGGCTCTCTATTTATGAGTTAACTTTGGTTTGAAAGATGTTAGGCTAGTTATGATGCTCAAGGGTTTTGTTTGATTTTTGGATGGCGAGGTTCAATAGAACAAAGGTGTAAACTAAAGAAGTTCAGTCCATTGGGCTAATGGAGTCGATGAGGATGGCTTTTTGGATTTCGTTTTTTAACAGAGGATGGTTTCATAGAGCAAGGTAGTCAAACAGGGAGCAAACAAAGATTTGTATTGAATGGGATGGTCTTAAAATGATTGAATGGCAGTTAAGAATCGTTCAACATATTTAACATAGGAAAATTAATGATTATCACTAAGGAGCAGTTAAGAATTCCCTAGAAAATAATCAATATGATAGAATTAGGAAATAGGAGCAATTAAGAATTACATTGTTTATGCTAATCCTGAAGAAAACACAAAGAATTATGATGAATGAAACAAAGGGTGCAGTCAAGAAAATTCTGAATTAATATTTATCATTACCATTTAGATTGTGAACACAGATGATATAATGAAACTAGAAAATAACAAAACAGAAGATAAAGAGACTTATTGGTCCATTGGTTGATTCAAGAATTCTGTGACAAGTCCATCTACTTCAATTCCACATCTAGTAAGTCCAGCAACAGTTGATTCCAAAAATCTTTTTATTCCCAAAATTTCAATATTACAACAAAGTCTAAGAATTGTTCACCAACCCCAAATACTTCATTTAGGGGGGTATTTATACAAAATATCTTAGAAAATATCTCAAAACATATCTCAAAAAATATCTCAAAGAGATAATATCTAGTAATGATTCATCATTTTTTACAAAGGATAGAGACACGTAGTCTCGAAAACAGAGAAGAAATAAATGAAGTTGTACTTGGCAACTCCGTCATTATTAGATGTGCTAGAGGTAGGCTCTGTAAGTTAGCTTACACCTGTCATTCACTGATAGTCTGCGTTGTCTACTCCCTTTTGGTCGAATGTCTTCAGTATGCCTTGATCCATCTGACCTTTATTCTTTTCTACTCTCTGCATTGTGGTTGATGACCCAAAATCTTACTTTACAAAAGATACCAAAGATACCATAGATAACAAAGATAAGTTCATAAGATTCCTAACATATCTTGCCACCACTCTAGTTCTGGTAGTTTATGTCTCTGCAGCTTTCTTAAACTCTCATCAGTCTCTGTGTACCTGAAGAAATTAGGTGGGATAGTGAACAGATGTTTCACCTCATGCTCAACGTAAAATAAATTCTCCAATTTGTCATAAAGGGCTTGGCCTGTGGGAGTGCCTTCTCTGATAAAGTACTTGATGATGCATTGACTTGATCAGCAACATATTTATTCAACTTGTGCGCGTACTCTACATGTCTCACCAGGAATTCATTACTTCCCAATGGACTTGGAAAAACTTTTTTATGGAAAACTGCAAACCTTTCTATGAAAGAATCAATCTCCACCTGCATGTCCTGGCATCTCCTTTCCAAATTTTGCATCAGAGTCCTCATGGTTAGAACTTTGTTAATATGCAGAATGGTCCCTATCCTATCTCTAATTTGTAGTGCCTCTAGTTCTTCACTGGTCTTGGTGTTCAAAAAATGTATTAGCCTATTTTCTTCTTCAGGCATCTACCCCAATAAAGCTCTTGTCTTTTGTATCTCTACTTGGGCTACTGCTATCAAGTCGATCTGCTCATAAATAACCCGAATAGATCTCCGCACAATTCTAAGGGACTGATTGATGTTGGCCCACAAAATTCCCTTGATTTCTCCTAGAGGTTTATCCAAACAGAGATCCTTTTCCAATGCTCTCACCTTGTTCTCTAGTCCCTTAACCTCCCTTCTCTTTTCTGCCACAGTCATCTTGGATTTGTCATAACTTATTTCTAATTTTGCCAATTTCTCTTTGGCCTCTTTCAATTATGATACTTGGAGTTTTAATTCCTCCATGGCCTTTATTAATTCCTCTGTGGTCATGGTAGTGCTATTGCCTGGTGCTGTTGTTGTTGTTGCTGTTGATGTACCTGTAGTTGTTTCTGTTGTGTCTACTGGCATAGTGGGAGGCAGTGTTGTTACAACTGTGGAAGGGGCAGTTGTGACTACAGGAATTACTTCAGGTGGCTGGGAGGTTGACTCTCCCTGCTTTTCTTTTAGTGCTGTCTCTAACACCTGCCCGGTATCAGTTAACCTTTAATTGAGCTTCATGAGCAATTCCATCATGTCCTCTTCTAACTTTTGTTGTACAACTTCCGATGTCTGTGGATGCATGGTGGGAGGCAATTTCAGCTGTTTTCTTAAGACAACAATATCTTCCTCTTTCTTCTTCATCAATGCCTTTATGGCTTTTGCATCTTTTGGATCATGTCCCAGCTCAATAATAATCTCCTCTAGAGATTTTATCCTATTGTCCTTAGCAAGAGAAGAGGCTTTCTTGAAATCTAGCTGAGCAGAGGTGTTCTCGAAGGAGTTTTACAATTTATGAGCTAACATAGCTTTATCAGCTAGTGTGGAGTAGACCATCTCTCCAGTCTATTTGTGCAACTCAATCTGGTCCATAGGATGAATGTTTTTAGCCACGACCTCCAGTTTGTCCTAATGTAGTCAGCTGTTGATTGTGCTTGCTCCACTTTGGGCTTAAAATAACTCATGATCATCTTGCCCTCTTTAATGTCATAGGCATACATCAACCTTTGCTGGTTTGTGGGGGGCATCTTAAGATACTGGCTATAAAGTTGAACTCTTAGTGGGTCGTTTCTAGTCTTGATCTTTGTGAATGTCCTTTTTATGTCGAAGGCCTGTTTGCTATTGGAAATAATACTGAAAGGGGGGGTGAATCAGTATTATCAAGTCAAATATTCATTTTTCAAAAACAAATGATATACGCTACTTCAGTTAGTTAAACCCACGTATATACGCAATCATGCAGAAGGAAACCCGTGTATGAAAAGCAAACTTTTAATCTACTTTACCTTTCTGATGATGATTGTTAATCTCTATGGTAGAATCAAATAACCAATAACCAGAGACAGTAAAACAGAGCAAAAAGACAATCACACATAAGAACGCAAGATATAAGGTGGAAACCCAATGTGGGTGAAAACCACCTGCTGCAATTCGTCTCTATCTTCTTTTAAATTAGAAATTTCTTTTACAATGTACTGGTGCAGTCCTTTACCAGTACGCAGGCTGCAACTTGTAGAGAGCTACAACCCTCTCTCGTTCTCCAGCTTCTCCTGGAAGGGAGCTACAACCCCCTTTAGCTCTTGCACTAGCTAGGATACTAGTATGTAGGTGCTAGCCTACAGAAGGCTACAACCTTATCTTTCTTCCAGGGACCACGCTTCATAAATTTTCAGACTGGATCCATGAGCATCAATCAATCTTCAAGAATTTCTTCATCAACCAATCTCCTTTCCACCAATTAGATCTGAATCAAGTAGATACTTCTTTGGTAGTTGTACCCAAAACACACTACCAGAAACCACACACCAAAATCTCAACCTAGAACACAACAGTACTAAACAGAAGCAGCTAGATCACAAATTAAAATATATACGCTATTTCATTAACCTGCAACGTGTGTGCATGCGCTTATGTGTTTGTAACAACCTGCGTATATGCTGTTTTACTTTACTAAACCAACGTGTATACGCGGCTCCACTTCATTGAACCTGCGTATAGATCTATAAAGATAATTCGCTCTTTCAGATATTCAAAATGCTAATTAACACAGCTTATCAGTGTTATAGATCAAGCAAGTGCCACATATAACTGACCAAAATCATACAAAGATACTATCATTTAAACTTAAAGATTATGACCCATTAATAGAACTTATCATTCTCTTTGCGCTAAGGTTCCTCCTTCATTCAGATCCATATCTGCACCATAACCCAATTACCAGTTTCCAGATCTACCACTTTATCAGATATTCAATAATAATTCAGATAATCATCTTCCACATGATCTCCTTCCTCTTTTATAGTCTTAGGCCTTCCTGAATACCACGGTCCAAAACCATAACAAACCAATACCATGGACCCAATACTAGGGATCAACACATCTGATGAGACGCCATGGTCCAAAACCATAGGTTCAAATCCCAAGGACTAACTACCATGGTCCGAAAGCAAGTTCTCCAACATATACACGCCTTTGTTACGTCTAACCCGCGTGTATACGCACCTTACTCTAGATGAACCTGCATATATGCCTTTTCCTTCATTCTAAAAGGCTGAACTAAGATCTGATACAAAAGAGAGTTGCCATCAAGGACAACACCAGTGCCATAACATCAAACCTATGCCATAATGCCAACAATCCCCCCCTTTGGACTTGATGGCAACACCAAGATCCTCAAGATCATTCTCCCACTTTTTCATCAAGGTCAAAGGGTTGTGCTCCCCCTAACTACATGCTGAAAACTCTATTTTGGTATGTTGGCCATGCTCCCCTTGATTGTAGGCAAAATCTGCAAAAGATATTCTTCAAGAAGAACCTTGACATATACATCATAAAAGACCTTCCTATCACCAAAAGACTCAATACATGCATCCATCACCCAACCAAGTGGGGATACATCAAAAAATTATATATGACAACAAAGTATAATACATCTTCATCCCAGGCATAGTTGGGAAACCAAAAATAGGTTGTTACATGACCTTGACACCATAAAAGAGATACATGACATAGAGACGAAATATGTAGAGCAAGACTTATGAAAGTCACCAATAACTGATAGCAGTAGTATCTGTCAATCCCCATTCAAATCATCAACCATGATTTCCTTCTGTTCTCCCTCTGCAATTGTTCCACCAACAACAACTGTGAACTAGAACCACAAGCTTCTAAGACAATGCCAACAATGCATCATTAGAATTTTATCTGCTCCCCCTGAACTTGTGCTGGATGGTCCATATCAGAATGTCTTCAACCAGAGCTTGTCCCTACAGATATCCATCAAACCTCCATATACGCGACTTTCTCTGTAAAAGCCGACGTATGTACACGAGTTTCCTGAAGTGGATCCGCGTACACCCATTTTCCTCTAAAACTGACAAGATTTAACAACAAGATGATGACTCAACTACTCCCAGCTTCTGTCTGAGGTATTCAAAAGTTTCCCTGGGCAGTGGTTTGGTGAGAATATGAGCAACTTATTCCTTAGAAGGAACATACTCCAATTTGACCTTTTGTTCCAACACTTGTTCCCGGAGAAAGTGATACTTGATCGGTATGTGATTTGTCTTTGAATGCATGAATGGGTTCTTTGAAATGTTGATTGCACTTGTATTATCACATAAGATGGAGATGGGTGGTGTACAATTGATCTGAAAATCCTGCAAGGTTTTCATCATCCAAAGGAGTTGAGTGCAGCAAGATGTAGCTGCCACATATTCCGCTTTAGCTGTAGATAAGGCAATCGAACTCTATTTCTTGCTGAACCAAGATACTAATCTGGAACCCATAAAGAATGCACCACCACTTTTGCTCTTTCTGTCATCCATGCTTCCAGCCCAATCTGCATCTGTATAAGCATGGAGAGTGAGATCTGTATCTCTAGGATACCATAAGCCATAGTTTTGAGTTCCTTGAAGATACTTGAAAATTCTCTTTACTGCTTGAAGATGAGTTTCCTTAGGATTTGCCTGAAATCTTCCAA